>CM038674.1:84593765-84684532 GCA_021605145.1 Aegilops bicornis | reverse complement strand
CAGCAACCGAAAATTCACTAGCGTGCCCGAGCACGCCTGCTCACGGTATCTTCCATTGTCCAACTCGTCATGGGATATGGGATGACGCGGTATTTCTGGGCCCGCACATGGGGTAGTTAATGCGTACACCTGGATGGATACCCGACGGGTCAACAGTTTGTGTAGACGGTCGTGCAGGACATAGCTACGGTGTTACGACACTGTATCAACGTGGGCCGTAGGTACAAACGGCATGGAAAACGTTGGGATCCTTTCCACTGCCTCCCGACCGACGCCGGCCGCATCTACGTCGACGGTTGCTTCCTCCGCTGCGGCGCGGGCAGCTTCACCACTGCCGCCTCTGACACCAGTGGCATGTTCCTATGCTTAAACGACATTGCACTGGCCACACCGGCGTTCGCTGCCGCGGCCGCCGCTCTGGTGTGCAACGTCACGGCGACCGCGCCAGGGGCGAGGGGCTACTACTACGCCGGGTCGGTGTCCGCGTCGGCGATGCCGACCGGCGCGCGGGTGTGCCATCGCGTGCGCGGCCTGCACGGCGAGCGCGAGACCGCGTGGTCCGGCAGCACCTTCTTGGCGCCAACGCCGGCTGCGTTGTCAGGTACGCGACGCAGCCCTTCTACCTGCCGGCCAAAGCCGCCGGCGGTGGCGGATCATCCAGTGAGTATTGCATACATTCTCAGTCTTACTTGTTGTTCCCGGTCCAAAGTGTCGTGCATTGTCGTGTACTCGTGTCTGAATTCCGCTGACAGCAACAGCGCATTCCACATAGTGATATTTCAGACTTCAGAGCGTGAAACCGCAAAATAAATCCATATGAAACGCCACGAATATGACATCTGCAAAATAAATCCATATGAAATGCCACGAATATGACATCTTCTTTCTTCTTCTGGATTATCCATGCAGCACGACACATAATCATCATCGTCTTCGCCTCCATCCTCTCCGCCATGGCAGTCATCAGCATAGTATTCATCTAGACATGAAGGAGGCCCAGGAGAGACGACCACCACGACGACATGCGAAACTGTAAATTTACAATCACATATATCCGATGCCACACTATGATCTGATGATAGTTTCTGACACTCTGTAGACATGGATGGCTCAGGCGAGATCATCCGCACCATCATGTCATCACATCTCGGCTTCCGGTACGAGGAGCTGCGCAAGGCGACCGATGACTTCAATCAATCAGATCAACAAGCTCGGCCAGGGTGGCTATGGTTCAGTTTACAAGGTACATTGCCGTGCCATTTGGGACACCAAACATTGGGACAAATGCAACACCGATTTCATTGATCATCTTTCTTGAAATGTTGCTTCATCTGAATTTGAGATTGTGATAATATGCTAGATATCCCAGGGTGTGCTTCCAGATGGCCGGGAGATCGCCGGCTCTACCTCAACTTGCGGCGGTGGATCAACCAGTTCTTCAACGAGGTGAAGCTCATCAGCTAGGTGCAGCACAAGAACCTCGTCAAGCTCCTCGGGTGCAGCGTCGAGGGTCCTGAGAGCCTCCTCGTCTACGGGTACCTCTGCAACACCAGCCTCGATCACTACCTCTTTGGTAAGAAAAGGAAACAATCCCTGCATTCCGAAGTGAAAAATAATCATACTTCAAATGGTAGATTTTCATTCTGGTTGATCTTCCATGCTTGGTGATGCAGATGCTTTCAAGAAGAACGCGTTGGATTGGGAGCGGCAGTCAGAGATCGTCCTGGAGGCGGCGGAGGGTTTATCATACCTCCACAGTGGCTTCGAGGTCAGGATCATACATAGGGACATCAAGGCCAGCAATGTGATGTTGGATGACTAAGATTGGCGATTCTGATCATAGAACCCTGTTTGTAAGATGTAAGTAAGCAACCAGAGGAATGTTAATTTTGTCAAATATTCACAGAGTGCAGTCTTCAACTCCAACAAACACCATGCCAGCCAAAATCAACTAGAATCCATCTCTTTTCCCCCCATGTGCCCATCACAGTGACAAGATTTAATCAACGTCTAACAGCAGCTAAAAACAGAGGGAAAAGTCAGAGAATTCACACAAAACACAACAAACCTAAAAAGTGACAAAAGTTAGAAAAGTCAGAGAATTCACACAAACCTCTTATTTTCCATTTATGTTTCTCTAACTACAATTAATTGGCGTATGGGCATTCCACAGCAACTATTAGTACTACCGCATCTTCAGCAGAGTGGTGTCATCTTAGTGTACCAGGGGGCGATAATGTGGGATGATTAATTCACGAATACATGAGTTCATATGTATACCTCTTCGTCTAGTCGGCGGCCTGAGGATCGTCCATGCCGTTTGATTGCTCGGTGTTGGGCGCCGACAAGCTGAGCCCATCGCAGCTACTGTTTAAATCTAGTTGTACCGTGCCAAATATGTCGCCTACATCATCGATGCTCGACTGGGCGGTTGTGCAGACCAGAGTTTGGGTGCCTTCACCGTCGAATATTGTCTCGCCGCCGCCAAGATCTGGCCGAGGGAACCTATCCAAGAAAAGCAGGGGAGAGCACCAAGTTGGCCACGGAATCAAAACAGCCAGAACTACCTATCAAAAGCTCATCATATGGAAGGTACCTGTCGATGAGATCTGACAAAAACTCGAAGCCGTCATCTCCGCCGCCGCTACTGGGGCGGTCAAGCGGATATCTCCCTTCCTTCAGCACGTCGGGATGAGGGGTAGGAGATGGGTTGGTGGGGGGCCACGCGGTGCCACATATGCTTATCCGTTTGTGTGACGGACCGCACACGTTGCGAAATGTTATGCACAGGTACTCGCGTCATGCACCGTTGGAACATGTTTGACGGATAGGTTCAAACGGAACAGGTAGTACCGGCGAGGTTACCGTATTCTACTGTCTCACCGTATGTAGGCGTGTCTTGGCCCAGAAGTGGCATTGAATGCCTAGTTCCACTCGGCCATGTTCGGTTGGCCCAGCTATCGTGAGCAGGCGCGCTCGTGAGCACCATCGCCGCTCTTGTAATGCAACATATTTTTAAGTTGGGTACAGATCTATAGGAGCCTGCTTAGCTGCTCATGAGCTAGAAGTAGCTCCAGCAATCGTACGAGTACTTCCACGTATAATATTTTTTAATTCATTTGTGGCTTAGGGTAGATATATACGATTGGGCCGAGCATGCTTGCCAGGCCCTGCGCTGAATGCTTGCACAGTGATTAGAGGTACATCACGTGGACCTACCTGGTCAGTTAATGCTACTACTAGCTTGGACAAGGAAAATGCGAGGAGTACAGTAACATTTTTTGTGTGAGGAGCTCTGTATCAATTTCGTAGTGGGTGAGGCATTCGGGCTGGATGTTAAACAATGCATACCCAGTATATGTCAGGAATACGAATCTTTCTTTGCATAAAGGAAGTAGGACCCTGCATGGTATGCATGACGGCACAAGAGAAGTGCTCGTACACGGTGACAAAAATTAGAGTTCCAAACCGAAGTCATGGATCACACTTCGGTAGACAAGACACGTATAGACTAGGCATGGACCGTGCAACGTAATATATATCAGCGGCATCTATTGGTTGAACGATGCTACTCCTTCCTTTATAATTAGACCATGACCGATGCCCAAAAATTCTTAATAAAAGAACGCGAGCACAGAAAAGATGAAAATAACTAGCCGTACGCGCAACCTGCACAGTGCCTTGGGTGGTCCCACCACCCACGGGCATGTCGGCATGTGTGAGGAAAGTTGATCGGTGTAATGCGGGCTGTACCGGGAAAATAGGGCTCCAAGGGTTGTACCAGGAACAGTTTGTTGCTCCGTTGATGACATTATGTACTTAGAACATCAACCTTGGCGTATGTACACCACCCACGGGCATGTCGGCATGTGTGAGGAAAGTTGATCGGTGTAACGCGGGCTGTACCAGGAAAATAGGGCTCCAAGGGTTGTATCAGGAACAGTTTGTTGCTCCGTTGATGACATTATGTACCTAGAACATCAACCTTGGCGTATGTACCTGGAACAGGACTCGCGTTGAAGCAAAGCAGGACAAACTCTTGTTCCTTGAACAGGTACGTATCCCAAACAAGATTGTTTGATAAGTGTACATAACTTTTTTTAAACCAAATAAGTGTACATAACTTCATTTCGCTTTGCGAGTCAACACTGTTCTGAAGTGGAAAAAAGTGATGCTAGCTCCCACATTATGTGCGTGGAAAATATAGTGCATTTTAATTTAAAAAATATGGTTCTGGTGTAGCTGTTCCTGGTACGGCACATTCATTCATTCATTCACACGCATATAGCAACCATCAATAAATAGACGCATCGAGCCATTAGCGATCATGGAATAATTGGGCGAAAACAATTACACTGGTTATGCTGACTGTTCACATAGCGTATTAGTGAAGTATAACGTATCTTTAGGATCAGCAAAATATATTAGGTCTCTACAAAATAAGATGTACGTGAAGATAGGGTGCATTGTACATTCATCATACATAATCATATTTGTTCTTTACTGTGCGCCACAAGACAAACTTGGGGGAGCCTTCCTGATCAAATTCAACGTGTACTGACAGGTTCAGATCAACAGACTTCATATCTTCTAAAAGTTGACAATCTTATCCATGTCATCTGTTATTGCATCTTGAGCAATCCTTCTGCAAAGATACCTTAAGTTCTGCTTACGGGACGGTGCACCCGTCTGATCTTCATGTGTTGCATTGATAATATTGTATACCTTGCTGAGGCTGACATTATTCTCACTGAGATTCTTGATGAAATTCATACGAACCGGATTGACCTCACTATGTGAATTCCAATGCCTCGTCTCCTGATGACTTTGCAGACAGAGGGTGACTGTGCTTGTTACTGAATATGCTAACATACCAACCGTGATCCTTTGCGCGGAGGAGCCGTATCCTCGCCTTGCACTCTGTTTTGTATGATCTTTTTTTTTCTATTTGTCTAGTTTACCCTGCACACCACAAGCACAGAGACAATGACAAAGCACAGTATAGTAAATGCCAAGCGATTTACAAGGACGAAAGAATCCAATTTTCCAAACGCTTTTAAGATGGTCCCTCTTTCCTCCTATGATGTAAGAGGAGTATTTGATATCAACCGTTTGTTGGTCAAGGGAAATTCTAGACATGTAAAATTTCTCAACCGTGGCAAGTTACTTGCTAAAAGGAAATCTTTTGAATGGATCAATCATTCTTTCGCCCATATCGGATTGATCACATAATGCAGACTTGTTTTTCGAAGAAGAAAATATATTCTCTCATAGAGACCTCATATTTCTTGAAAGCTATAGCTAATTGTCATTCTCCAAGAACCATGGTGTATAGAAAATTATTTTCACACTTTACATTATCATATATTATCTTCCATAGAGACCTCTTATTTCTTGAAAGGTATAGTTAATTGTTATTCTCCAAAAACCATCGTATACAGAAAATTATTTTCACACTTCACATTATCATATATTATTATCTTCCATAGAGACCTTTTATGTCTTGAAAGGTATAGTTTTTTTTAAGTCCAAAAAAATACCTATAGCTTTCAAGAATGACAATTGTCATTATCCAAGAACCATCTATACAGAAAATTATTTTCACACTACATAATCATATATTATTTGTATCAGCTCAAGAAACGTTCATCGCAAAAGGTTGAGAAATCCAGTAAAAGATCATCACAAATATGCTATCTGGTTTACATGTGTGTATGTATTTTACGAACCTTTTGGCGCTTAATCAAAATGGGCAAGAAAAAAAAAGCTCAATCCATGAGGATGTAACAGAGCTAAAAGTGCAAGATAAATAGATTGTAATTAGTATAATGATATTTCTTTCCTTTCGTTGTCTCACTTTAAGATGTAATCATTTAGTTCCTTATTTATGTAAAGTGCAAAGTCTATATTGACCTTGTAAAGGAATTAATAGATTCTTACCTCCCGAGAGGTAAGACACATTCGACCCATTGGATTGGGCAAAATTGATGGCTCATATAACTTGGACCATCTTAAATTTTCTCATCACAAAATGAGGCAACAAGATGTATGTAGTTCTACTGAAACTTCAAGCATGACGCTATGTAACTGACCTGCTGGCACTAGCAAACAATTTCGTGTATCAGCTGGTAACGCCGCCCATCTCCCCATCTGGATTTTTCATGACGAATTCCGAAACCATTCTCCCAAGCGAATAGGTTTTACTGTTTGTACGCTTCTTGGCATGAATCAAACGACATGCCTTCTACAGGACTAAAAGTGTTAGGTGCATGCTTGCCTTTAGAGTTTAGGAGACATCTTTCAATCCAACTCAGTTTGCTTGAGGTTGCTCTAGCCGCAAGTCCATTATGAATCTGGTTGCTGGACCAAGAAAACTGCAGTGAGTTTGTGTCTAAATATTCCTCCAAAATCGTTGACGCTAGTGGGGAAATAATCGCGTTTATAATATGTAGTGTCTACGCAGCGACAACTTGAATCACATTCAGTATCGTGAGCTGTTTTTTCAGAAACATGAAACAAGATTTATCTGAAGAACGAGTTACAGATGCTCACCTGCAGTGTTCGCATCTCCACGGCCTGGGACGCCATTCGGGGAGAAACCGAACACGCCACCATATCTACCACAGGAGCAAATGTGTCAGGTGCATTTTTGCCTTCAGAGTTCAGCAGACATGATTGAATAGAGCTCATCTTGGTTGGTATTGCCCTCTCCTTAAGCCCATCCCAGGATCGGTTCCTTATAAAATAAACAAAATTAACTCAAATGCTCATCAGAGGTCAGAGCAGTGCGGTACAATACAGGGAAAAATAACGCGAGCACACACAATGCAACTACAGCGGCACTATGCCACTATGCACATTACAAGGCACCTAATTTATCAAGACCGAAACAAGGAATCAACACAGATAAAAAATAAATAAAAAGTAAACCAGGAATCAACCGAAGACAGCTCCAGCTGCATACCTGCGTTCCAACTTTCCAACCTCCGGATGACTGCCATGGAGAAGGATTCGCCTCGCCATGTCCGGACTTGGGTACATCGGCTGCTTGCGCTGTCGCCCCAAATCGGATCGGATGTGCTACCATCCACAACTTCGGATCTGGAAGAAAAGAGGGAAGTTTTGGTACAGTATACATCAGATGAGAACAGAGAAATCATCAAGAGATTGAATGGAGTACGCCGTTACTAACCTGGAGATCGGCTCCAAATCCAGATCGGCGGGCGGCGGCGATTGATGCCAGCATGTCGATACCACAAGAAGACTCTGGATTTGCTATGCCTTCCGTCTGCGAGTCATGAAGGTGGAGTAGCTCGACGAATCCTGTTATCATCTCATCCTCACCAGGATCGACCAACTCCATTAGAATCTAAGCTGGGTACGTGGACGGAGAGTTTGTTGGCGAAGTGGAAGAGGGTGGGGAATAGAGATGTGGACGATGGGAGCTCCAAGGAGACACGTCTATTCAGCTATTTGAATCGCGGGCACGTTTAACCCTTTTGCTTACAGCAGGCAGACATGTCATCTCGACGTCTCGGTCGCTAGGTGGAATCAACCTATGGGACACGGTGCCAGTCTAGGCCCAGATTCCTTTGAAATGTGTCCAGCGCCCTGCACTTAGCGACCGAAACGCCTGCTAAACAAAAGCTCGCTACAGTACGTGTTGCAGATCCCCAGACGCTGAGTTATGGACGAACGGTGCTGATAATGGGGTGCCTGGACACCCGGGTACTGAAAGTCCATTCTCAATGCATAAATAATAGGAATCTAAATATCCAAATTTCTATGAATAACGGCTTATGCATTGTTAGTCGACTACTTCGAAGTCCTAACTTACCTAATAAAGTCAAAGTATATCAAATAGATGGAGTCTTTACCATGGAATAGCAGGACCAGGAAGTGGTACAATCTAAAGCCCTATTACACACAACAATGGTTAGAAACCCAATGTACAGATTAGAATACACATTTGCTACTTACTTCAACAATTAATTTCTGGACGGTTTCCTGCTTTTGCCATCTCCAGTCGTTGGTCAAAGCATGAACTGCAAAGGATCTTTTTGTTCTTCCAAAATCTGCTGAAGTCAAACCATCGATTATTTTGCTAAAAATAATGTTTCCATGCTAACTATATAATAAGGCAATTCCTTGGCGCTCTCAAAATTAAGGGCCAGCACGATGGTGGCAACTTGCAAGACCAAGAAATGACAAAAATTAGCTGTAATTGAAACAACGGGCGGAAGGCACAGTGGGACTACGAACATACCTAAGAATCAAAGACAGATGCACACAAAGAATGATGCTGGACAACATAGAAAATCCAGTAAGCCGAGAGAACGATGGAACAATCCGGAAACAAAAATTTTGGGTGCAGCGGTCATGAGAGAGAGTGAGTGAGAGAGAGAGAGAGAGAGAGAGAGAGAGAGAGAGAGAGAGAGAATCACCACGAGGTCATCAGGCTTGCCACATGGAGGAGCATAACTGATGAGATAGAAGGGTTGCCGCTGCCGCCCTGACATTGGGGAGGAGCAACGTCGCACCTTGCTAACAGAGTATCCCCAATCTAAATTGTCAAATTTATAATCCAGCTTCTGATTCAAGTCAATTTGCTAATTAAAGTAACTTCCATCAAATTCATAATCAGACCCTTCATCTCCTTTCACATAGCAGCCTTCATCTTTGTCATACACATAATAATCTCCTTCCTCGATGTCACAAGTCAAAATTCTGTAGCTCAGCTTCAGATGCTTCGACCGAATCATTTTCTGTGCAGAATTCATCTTCATCACTGGATGAAGATCCCTGTAAAATATGTTGATGTAGTTATAAACTAACAAAAGTTTTCTAACAGTAAATACGAACTTCGGTCCGCCGAGAGGTACTTGTGTTGCTTCGGTGCCAACATTAGATGTGCATATATGGTAAAAGCAATCCGCGTTGTTTTCCCAACAAAGCATCCACAAGAATCTAGGAACTAAGAAAGCCTAATATATGGATGTGCAACAGGAGCATGTAATCTATTTTCTCTCACAGAAGTGTTTTCTTCTGCAGAGATCTGTTGAAGAAACCTAGTGCAGTAAAAAAACTCAACAATGTAGTAAAGTATAATACTTGCGCTCAAGTTCATCAAAACTACAGTTCAAAAACAAAGTTCATCAAAACTGAATCCCAGTTCTTATAGTCTGAAACTTTGAAAGTGCACACTTATTATGCTTCTTGTTGTTTGATAAATAAGCACTGGACTTTCCACCTTGATCATAGTAGTATGCTGCAGCAACTCAAGATAAAAGCCCTGTTTAGCCATGGTCAGATTTCAGTAGACTAACTTGGAGTATAATGGCTGCTACACTCCATTTTTCCAACTTACAACAACAAAATAGATATCCTAAACCACATTCACAGGTTACGAAACAATTTGCGAAACAGGGTAGACTATAGCAGCTCAATGTAGTACCGCAATTAACAATTTGCAAAACAGGGTAGACTACAACAGCTTGATGTAGTACCTCAATTAGCAATTGATATAGTGAAGATATTAACTTCTAAGATACAGCAGAAAGCACCAACTCGTAATAAAGAAAACAACACATACATAATAAGCGGATGCAAAAAACTTATCTTAGCCACAGAAAGGAGAACCGGCATTACCTCATTAATGTAGAAATCAAAGTCTGCACTGGATAGAATTTTCCCGTTACTGTCAACTGCATGCATTTTGTGCTTGTACGTCATAAGGACTGACCTGTCCAAATGTTTGAAAAATTCTTATGCATACAGACCAATAAAAAAACTAACAACACAAGTTAATGCTCACACAGACCTAAGTGTTGCCTCGTCGATTTCCATATACTGGGCAAGTTTGGTGATGGTTATTGCTGAGTATAACTTTAGATAGCTCCAGATCCCAGAATGCACCTGTTGCTGCTTCACTTCGTACAGGAACAGCTTCAATTGAAGCCGATAGGTGTCCTGTCACGTAACAAGAAAAATAGTCAATAATTTATTCTGCATGTCTACTCTTTTATTTTTGGGGGAAATCTACACGTCAAGGAAATAGAAGTAATTCTTAAGGAATAAGAACCTCAAAACATATGCAGTACAGGTACAACAACAAAAATGTTCAGAAGTACATCTGTTCACAAATAGACGAGTGATATCACAATGCGGACATTGAATGACATCGCTATAAACCAGAACTGTATTTTCTTCAGGACATGTCAAACCAAGAGGGTGAGCTGTTTAGTTCTCTCTGGTTTCTACTACATGGTTGACGTAATAAACATAATCATCTTGTGTGTGTGTGTGTGTGTGTGTGTGTGTGTGTGTGTTAGATGCTGATGCCCAATTCATTCCATCCCCGTAACAAGCAAAATCATGCATGAGTGCTGCAACCCACTGCTCAAACCGAAAATCAACAACCTGGCAAGGGCCAGAACACAAAATCAAACCCATGAGTATGTATTTCTGAACAAAAATTAAGCACGTACTATAACCACACAAAATCAGATTAAACCAAGCAATCTGATGGTCGCTGTAATTGATGCTCCTTGCAACAGTGAGGTCGTGAGACAGCTGTGCTGGAGGTCTGCCTTAGATCAATTCGGGAGCGAGCGATGTTCAGATGTTGGTCTGCTCCTCTGGCCGCTCTACCTGTAGAGATGAGACGAGACGAGACGGGATCAGTGAGAGAAGAGATGGCAGATGAGAGGAGATAAGATCATGTCAATGAACAGATCAAACACACGAGTGGCCGCCTGGATCCAGATCTGCCTTCTTCCTCTGTCCACCGCCTCATCCCCACGCGGCCATGCCATCTCCTTCCTCGATCCAAATCCAACACACACACACAAAGAGAAAATGGATTTCATTGTGGGCTGCTCCTTCCATGGCCACCCTCCGCCTGCTGGACATCATCTCGTTCTCGCACCCCGGCCTCGAGCGCTCTGGTTCCATTGCGACCGGCTCGTCCACGCTGTGCAGGCTCAGCCTCGACGGGATGGGAGGGGGCAGTGGCGACGGCGAAGTCGGGGAAGGAGGGCGTTGCGGGGAAGTGCCAGCCCACGCGGTCCTTCGCCAATGGGTGGTTCCCGGCGTCGCCCTCTTCCGGCGAGGCCACCCTGCATCTCCTCGTGTTCACCATCTCCCGCAGCGGTGGCGCGGCGCGTCGAGCAGCCGGCCACCACGAGGAGGCCGCTGCACTGACCCGACGCTGCAGCTCCTCTTCCTCTTGTTCGGCCACTGCAACCGCGGCGAGAAGATCCGCGACCGATGAGGAGAGACGCAGAGGAGGGAGGCTGATGGCACGGGGAAGAGGAGGGGCTCGGAGTAGGTGCGGCGGCGCGAGGAGAATCGAGGGAGAGGAGAGGAGAGGAGGCGGCGGCGTCAAAAGCGAGAAGGGGCTGGCGCGGAGACCCCGGGCTAGGTCTTGCCCAATTGCGTCTCCGTTCAGTTGCGTCCGGCCCTTTTTACCTGTTCATTTTTTTCTCTCTTGCTAGCACAGTAAAAATGACGAGGTGGCTAGCGCCAGGAGGCGCCCTTTGCGCGACCCTTATAGTGTTTAACTAGTGGCTGGGGCGCATCCGGCGCGCCTCCTGAGGCGTCGTTCTGCACTAAACATCTTTGAAGGATTTGTTAACGTTTATGGATGACCCTGTGTGTGGCTTAGCGAGAAGAGCAACATTATAGGTGAGCAACAATGGCATGTTAGTGATTAAAAATACAAGGCATGGTAATAAAGGTGCAGGAATAATGAGTCGGTTTCAGCATGGAGTATAGCGTTGTAAACTTGTGATTGATAGTGACCGCCTAACCCGAGTACCAGTACTGCTCAACCAAATGGCATCCATGTTAAAGGACATGGGAATATTCGAAGACTTGATTAAACTATGTTTTTTGTTATCCTTAAAAGTCGCACTTTATTCAGAAAGCTCGTAAAGGTTTTTCACTCGGTATACATCAAGTTTATGTGCAACATCCTAGTTTCCGATGAAGCCTGGTAAGTAAATCTAGTGACTGGGTAATATGAAGAAATATGTTTCACTTGCTCCCTAAAAAAGGAACAGAAAATTACATAACTTGCATGAAGAGACCAATGCATAGAACAAGCAGTTCTAGTCCAATTTGAAGCCAGGGTGTTTTTATCCAAAGGCACAATGAAAATAATCTAATATCTCTAAATAAAACTCGAATTAGTACCAAATCGTCCAGATATCAGGAATGGATCTACATCATCACTCACGACAGCTTGTTGCTGGTCCTAAAATTGCAAGCAAGCAAAGCTTAGTGATAGTTACAAGATCAGCATGTAAGATTTCGTGGAAGCGTTCCAACTCCCTCGAGGGGAGCCGCGTGGGTTTATATTGATGAGGCCGATGGCCTTACCTTGGCGTACAAGGAGAGGTACAAGAGTTGGATTACAATACGAGATAGAGGAAGAAGTTGAGGTTACAACGCTAGTTCTAACACCCTCCCTTAATCTCAACTATTCCAAATTAAGACTTCTCTTGAACTCTTCAAATGGTCTTGCTGGTAACGCCTTTGTAAAACCATCAGCGACTTGATCCTTGGAGGGAATAAACCGTATCTCGAGTTTCTTGGCTGCAACTCTTTCTCGCGCAAAGTGAAAATCAATTTCTATGTGCTTTGTCCGTGCATGAAATCTTTGGATTTGCAGACAAATGTGTTGCTCCCAAGTTATCACACCATAAACATGAGATAGGATTTTTCTTGATCCCCAATTCCTCAAGAAGTGATTCAACCCAAATGATTTCAGCAGTTGCATTCGCCAGGGACTTGTATTCAGCTTCTGTGCTTGACCTTGACACTGTGGCTTGCTTTCTAGCACTCCAAGAAATAAGATTAGAGCCAAAAATACTGCAAAGCCTCCAGTTGATCTTCTGTCATCACTACATCCTGCCCGGTCGACATCGGAGAATGCACTCACAAGAGAGTAATTAGACCTTTTGAAATGAAGTCCTATTCCCATAGTATGTTTCACATATCTTACAATCCTCTTGACAGGTGACCAATGTGCAGAAGTAGGTGCATGTAGATATTGACTAACCTTGTTGACAGCAAATGAAATATCTGGGCGTGTGAGAGTTAGATACTGTAATGCTCCCACAGTACTCCTAGACCTTGTGCTTTCCTCCTCTTGAACTGGCTCACCTTCATATGCTGAGAGCTTTTCCGAGGAAGACAAAGGTGTAGGCACTGGCTTGCAATTCTTCATTACCATGCGAGACAGAAGCTCAACAATGTATTTCTCCTGATTTAACACAATGCCATCTTGAGTTTTCTTGACCTCAATACCTAGGAAGAAATGCAAATCACCTAGGTCCTTCAAGGCAAATTCTGAGCTTAAATCATGTAGAAGAGCATTAGTAGCATTCTGCGAAGAACTCGTAACTATGATATCATCAACATATATAAGCACAAAAATGACCACCCCTGCTTTGTTATAGATGAACAAGGATGTGTCAGCCTTGGAAGCAAAGAAGCCAAGATATTTCAACTGTAAGCTCAATCTGGAGTACCATGCTCTGGGTGCTTGTTTTAAACCATAGAGTGCCTTGTCAAGCTTGCAAACATAATGTGGTAGCTTCTTATCCTCATATCCAGGTGGCTGTCTCATGAACACTTCCTCTTCCAGAACACCATGCAAAAACGCATTCTGTACATCTAGCTGTCTTAAACTCCATCCCTTGGATACAGCAATAGCCAACACAAGTCTGATAGTTGCAGCTTTCACAACAGGACTAAAGGTGTCCTCATAATCAATGCCATAACGTTGTTTAAAGCCCTTTGCAACTAAACGTGCCTTATACCTTTCAATGGAGCCATCTGCCTTCTTTTTAATCCTATATACCCATTTGCAATCAATGATATTTTTACCTTTCTGATCTGGTACAAGATGCGGGTTTTGTTTCTCATGAGCGCTGAATATTCCTCATCCATTGCTTTCTTCCATGTAGGATCATTAAGTTACCTTTGCTCAATGTTGTTGGCTCTCTGAAATACACAACATCCCATATGGTATAGTCCCATCTTTTCTTATTTTAGGATTTCGAATACCTTTCTGAAGTCGAGTCATAACCCGTGAAGAAGCCACTGGCTGGACTGCTGGAATATTCGCCACAGAAGATCCTTAGAATATGCATGTGACACTGCTGGCGAATCTGTCACCTCATGCACAGGGGATCCTGTAGTAGCTGGTGTGGCTGCCTCCTCTGTGCACACACGGGTGCCAACCGACCGAGCCGTGGCAGATCCTCCGCCGACCGGGACTGCAGCGCACATGGAGCGAGGGAGATTCGCCCCTTTGGTCCCGCCGACGCCGACGTGGGCGCTGGAGGTAACCCGACCATGGGCCCAGAAAAGGCCGACAGAGCGCGATCCGAGGGAGATCTCCTCGCACGATCCGAGGACTGGACGCGCACAGGAGTTCCAGGCGCCGCCAGATCATCTTCGTTATCTGCGCCAGGTTCGTCTTCTTCTCCAGCATGCAATATAGGATCAAATTGAGCTATATTTTAGAGATTTTGATCATTTTGAGCACCGTTTTCTCCGGGACCTGCACGGGCAATAGAGAAGGACCAGTACCAGCAGAAATATCATCACATTGATTAGTACAATCGTCGCCCCCGTGATCAAAAGACCGAAGATGTGAAGGAAGAAGAAGAATTTCTTTTCGGAGAAGTGCACCGGCATTGGGATGAAGAGAGGCAAAGGGAAATAGAGACTCATCAAAAACAACATCTCTAGAGATGTAGACCCTACCAGTAGGAACATCAAGACATTTGACCCCTTTATGCATGGGGCTATAGCCTAAAAAGACACACCTTTTTGAATGGAAAGCGAGTTTGCGTGTGTTGTAGGGTCTAAATTTGGCCAGCATGCACAGCCAAAAATACGAAGAGATGTGTAATTGGGTGTGACACCAAGGAGTCGTGTAATGGGTGTTTCAAACTTGATAACTTTACTTGGAAGCAAATTGATAAGATATGTGGCAGTTAAAAATGCTTCATCCCAGAATTTGAGTGGCATGGATGCATTGGCTAGTAGTGCTAGTCCCATATCAACTATGTGACGGTGCTTTCTTTCAACAGATCCGTTTTGTTGGTGAGCATGAGGACACGAGACATGATGGGATATACCAAGCTTTTGGAAGAAAGAGTTTAATTTCTCATACTCACCACCCCAGTCAGTTTGCATAGCAATGATCTTGGAGTTCAGTTTGCGTTCAACAAGATTTTGGAAATTGATAAAGACTTGGAATACATCAGACCTTTTCTTCAGTAAATAAATCCAAGTAAATTTACTAAAATCATCAATAAAGCTTACATAGTAAGAAAATCTACCAACTGAAGTTGGAGCTGGTCCCCATACATATGAAAATATAAGTTGGAGGGGAGCAGTAGACACACTAGTAGAGATGGGGTAAGGTAATTGATGACTTTTTTCTTGTTGACACGGATCACAAACTGACTCAATACTATTATCATAAGAGAATTTATTTTTGCTAAGAACATATTTAACTATGACTGACGATGGATGACCTAAACGACTATGCCACCTTGATGATGATGGCTTGGTGACAACATTTGCTTGCTTATTGGACCAGGAAGATGATGATGATGATATGAGTGGGTAGAGGCCTCCCACGCACCGGCCTCTAAGAATGATTCTCCTTGTTTTCAAGTCCTTGACAAGGAAAAAATAAGGATAGAATTCTATAAGAACATTGTTATCAAGAGTGAATTTATGAACGGAAACAAGATTTTTGGATGTTTGAGGAACATGCAAGACATCTTTCAAGTGCAAATTTTCATGGGGTTTTTAACAATTGAACTACCAATGTGTGTGATATTCATACCAGAACCGCTTGCCGTGCGAATTTGGTCGCCTCCGTTGTATTTCTCCCGCATTGTTAGCTTGTCAAGTTCTCCTGTAATATGATTTGTTGTTGCACTGTCGGCGTACCAGTTGGTGTCCACGCCATAGGAGACCACATGCGCCTCCTTCTCTTCTTGATCGTTCTCTTCATAGCGCCACCAGCAAACACGTGCACCTCCTGGATGATGTTTGTAGCAAATCTGACATTCAGGATAGTCATGTTGATGCTCGCGCACCTGCTGTTGTTGTTGCTGTCGAGGGCGTCCCCTGAAGCCGCCGCCTCCATTGGCAGGAGAGGGTTGGCGGTCACCGTGATCACCACGGCCGCGCTCCCTGCCTCCTCGCCCGCGAGACCTGCCGCGGGACTGACCACGGCCTCTGTAGACCGCGTTTGCCGATGAATGAAAACCGCCTGAGGAGGAGTCACCTAGCATCTCCATCCTTTGATCAAAGGCAGATATTTGAGCGAAGAGATCGTCCGCCGTGATAGTGCCCTTGATAGCACCGATCGCCGCCACTACAGAATCGTAGTCACGGTCCAGCCCTGCAAGGATATAATCCACCATCTCTGGATCAGATACGGGACGTCCAGCAGTAGCTAGTTCATCCCCAAGACTCTTCATCTTTGCCATGTACGTTGAGCTTGACATGGTGCCCTTCTTGGTATTTGTGATTGCAATTCTCAGATTGGTGATCCGGGACTGCGATTGTGAGGCAAAGAGGTTTGTGACTGTTGTCCAGAGCTCGAAGGTGGAATCCTTCCCGACGACCTGCGAGAGAATCTCTGGAGTCATGGAGTTGAGGAGGTATGACAGGACCTGCTGGTCTTTGGCGATCCAGGGCCCGTACAGGGGATTCTGCTCTAGGGCCGTGGTCTTTTCCGCCTTCGTAATCTCCACCATCCTGGGCGGAGCGGCGTTAGAATTGTCCAGGAGCCCCGTGACCTGCGCACCTCGCAGAACCGGGAGAACCTGCATCTTTCAGAGGATATAGTTCCCTCTTGTAAGTTTCTCAGATGGCGGCGAACCAAGGTTGAGGGCGACGCCGGCTGAGGAAGACATGGAGACGATGATGTGTGATCTAGGGTTTTGGTATGTGGCTAGATGTATTGGGAAGAGGTGGCTCTGATACCATGTAAGATTTCGTGGAAGCATTCCAACTCCCTCGAGGGGAGCCGTGTGGGTTTATATTGATGAGGCCGATGGCCTTGCCTTGGCGTACAAGGAGAGGTACAAGAGTTGGATTACAATACGAGATAGAGGAAGAAGTTGAGGTTACAACGCTAGTTCTAACACAGCAAAGAAATTCAAATAGAACTGGCCAACTTTTGGCATCATCAAGTGAGGATTATAAAGAACAAATCGCTCATGTAAGATCACTGAAACCCATATAGGCAGAGTCTTACAACAGATAGCCATCGCAAAGTTTATGGATAAAAGAAGACATGCCTTGCATCGGGACTTACAGTATCATAAGTGCCCCACACGTCATCATGACATAAAAATCTCTCAAACAAACACATTTTTGCCGTGGAATTGATGTGAAAACCTGAAACATTGCAACCAACATCCTTTTCATTATCCTGAATCATTCGGGCACTTTTGCTGACCGTATGACGGGATACGAGTTTCCAGTTCAGAAATTTATGTAAAAAATTTGCAGAAACTATCCAGTTTTCTCGTCGTACATGACATCAGTATCATCAACACAAGTTAATTGAATTTCACATAGGTTGCAAACTTACCATTTAAGTTCTATAGATGGCAGCTCCTTGCGCAGACGGTACGACACATGGAACACCACGGCGGCCCGGCCTTCCTTGTCCCGACCATCTGAGTACAAACAGAGCTCAGCCGCATCATTATCTCGTACACCGATGCCAAAATAGATTGGCAAGCAGAACAGATCACAAATAAGTATATAGGTAATTGAAAATATACTTTTAACTAAAAGAACTACTTCCAGTTCTAAGATTGGTGAATCACTGTGGCTCCGGGTATGTCTCTAAATATTTGTGGCTTCAGTGTAATGTATGAGTTCATACTGGCACTTGCAATATAGACAAAACCGAAGGAAAAACTATCTATATACTGCTATGCTTTGTCAAAGAGAAAAAAGAGTGAAATCTTAGTATGCAAGCAGCCAAACTCATTTAGTTTTGAGAAAGCTAACAATGACGGATTCCGAGATAATTACCCAATCAGATGAGTTGAAGCTCTATCAGTGCCTGTGGCAACAACCCAAGAGTCGGTGCAGATTACATTCAGACCTCCAATGAGAATAACAACCTGATTGGACAAAATGCAATATTAGTTTAGCCTGTATCGCTTGATATTTACAAAATGGATGTCTAGAATAGTAGAAGAAATTTATTCTATTTAGCTCAACATCATGGCGGCATGCCACTTGAACTTCTTTGGCAATTAGCATGATCACCTGAGAAGGTCACAAGGCTCCGTGTGAAAAATTCAGGACAACAATGAACAATATCTGTGCATATTTAAGAAATACTACCTTAGGGTCAACATTATGCAGTGCCCCAAATCTTCAGAAAGTACCCTTTTGCATTTCGGATTCGAGAGAGAGAGAGTCAATCTGGAATAAGGAACCATGGCAATAGTGTCGTCGCCAGTGCCGGAAGAAGGGTACCTACAAGGATAAACATCAGCTCGTCTCTAGACTCTCCGACCATTAGATCCACAGATTAATGACAACAAAGATGTACAAAGGGGCCACCTCTGGTTGTTGTGCTGCTGCTGTTGCCGCGGTTTCATGAGTGAGAGAATGAGAGTACACATCTATTAGTTAGTAACCTAATCTGTTTTCATCAAAAAGTATCTTAACACATCAGTGTGTCCCTCAGGCACCATAAAAGGGTATGTAGAATAACAGCAAGCAACATCATGTGATCCGAGATAATTTGGAGCCCCACCTTCATACATATCTACATAGGAAAACAATTAGTACCTTACGGCTTATTTAAATACTCTCTGTTTCATGAAATGATCAAAAGATGAACTATTTCCCTGTTTGGTTATCAAACCAAGCTTTTAAAATTTTGTCAACACTTTTTTCTGCTATACACTCATAAGACAGAGTGATATGAGAATATGTTCTTTGTTTCATTATGGCCCATGCATGAAAACATAAAGATACTAATAAGGAGGGTCCGATCGGGTCAGATCAACAGAAGTAACAACGACTTACATATCGAGGAGGTCCACGTCCTCCTCATCGGTGGTGATGGCAACCTCCTCGAGCCTCACGATGGGAGCGATTTGAACGTAATGTCCTCTTCCTCGCCGCCGGTCGGTAACACGTGAGGAAGAACATGGCGACGCCCAAGGGAAGTGGCTGGTTTGCATCGGTGGTGGTGTTTAGTCGTCCTCGTTGGCCACTTACCGAGATCCAGCCGCCGTTGTCGCCATCTCTCTCCGCGCTGAGAGGAAGGCGAGGCCGAGGCGCGCTACCCCTGCTTGGGCCGAAGAGGTGGGAGCGGTGCGAGGCTCGAGGAACACATAGACACAAACCAAATTGAACAAAAATCTACAGAGACAAACGATAGCAAAATCAGATCAATTCTTCATGTACTATGAGTTAAAATAGAAGTAAATTACCTGATCTGTTGTCACCTCAGTTTCAGCAGATTCTCTCTTAACTCTCACACTATGAGTACTACTCCTCCTACAACAGAAAATGGCATCCATCAGAACATATGGTATTGATACAAATAATCACCTGAACGACTAAGGAACCAAATAAAGAGAACACCTTTCAAAGTCCCCCAGAGGCTTGGCATCATCCATTTCCACATCAGAATCAGCATGACGTCTTTCATCGGAATTCTTGTGATCTTCATCTCTATGTACCGAACAGAAATGCGACTTAGCCAATATATGATAGACTTCTAGCATGCTACTTCTGAAACTACAACAGCAGTCAATGAGTATTAGTGATCACATCTATAGCTAACTAACGCGGGTCAACTCTGGAAGCATCAGAACAACCTGCTCTTCATCACAGGGTCGAGCTATCCGGGTGGCAAAAACACTCCACCACACTCCACAAAATTGGTTGTAACAAATATTTCCAGTTTGCATATATTTCTTCAAAACAGGGAATGGCAAGATACAAATATACAGTACTGCCTACATATTTATCTGTTTGCGTGTATTTCTTCGAAATAGGAAATAGCAAGATAAGAAGGTACACTGCATACGAAGGTTTTTGAGTCGCGACTTGGCGAGTCGCCACGAGCCCTGCGGCTCGGCGATTAGTCGACGAAAGTCGCTGTATAGTCGCCATAAGTCGATGTATAGTCGCGAGTCGCCCTGATTTTTGGAAAACGACTTGGCGATTAGTCGGCGACTATACAGCGACTAATCAGCGACTCAAAAACCATGCTGCATACTTTGAGGTTTGGCTGAAAGGTTTGTGACTTAACAAAGCATCGGTCAATGTTACATGTCCAACTGGACTTTTGAGGGTCATTTTATCCTGTAGTGAATAATCGAAACAGGAAATAACAAGATAAGAAGGCGAAAATTCGATATGGGTCGTACTACTATATGCTCCCATTATCTAGACCGATGCTCTGCATGGGGATCTGAGCAAAGAGTTGTATATTGTAATGTATTGCTGCAGGTGGCTATAATATTGTACAGTGCTTGTGGCCCATGACTGCCATGCATTAATGCTAGGGCCAGTTTAGTCCTCTACGGTCTTGGTGTTTGCTGATTTTCACCGACCGGCATGTCTGCATGTGTAACAGATGACAACCGAACAACACATATGTAGCAACACAATGCATTGTATCCAATCTGAACTTAGGTAGCAACACCTTCAAACATCTCTGTCCGAGTTTAAAAAAACACATACATCTTGACAAACTAATGCTCTTCGTTCATGTGTCCGCTTATATTTCTACGCATCAACAGCTCATTAGCCCTGCATTCTAAGAGCATTACTTAGGCACCCATAAAGGGACAACAACTTCCTGTTAACCATATACAACAGTACGTCTGAATACCTTACGGTCAATAAGTACAAAATCACTGAAGAAATATTCGATTCGTTTTCATTTCAAGATTATTTGAAACACGTCATATATACATTCATACTTTGCTCAAACATTCAGACTCTGCACCCTTCCCGTGAATTTACGACAATATTTCATCGTGGCGGCCCACCAGAAATTAGCTAATGATGAATAAACTCTGACGCTAACCTCTTAATCCACCCTGACACTCAGGGATCACGTTCAACAGCAGATTCTCCTGACTTGGCCGGTCCGCTGTCCATGCTATTTGCATCCTCTGCAGCACTGTTTGAGTCGATGAGTCGTAAAAAAAAGTCGACTCAACAACGCGTCGATGAGTCGCGACTAGTCGCAACTGCAAGGTCTACTATTCAGGAGACGCTGCCCCAAAACGACTAAAACCATGCTCTGCAGTTCCCTCCTCCCCTTGCAACAATGCTGCCATCGAGGACACCCTAGCCGACGCCTCTCGCCAGCTCTATGGAGAACATGTACAGCTTGGGACGAAAACACATGGTGGTCTGGAGATCACAAAACTATATTGAAGTGCAGTGCTTTCAACAGTGAGGTGACCATTTGTTTGACCAGCACTTGACCGCCGCGTTGCCCATCCCTGCATTCTTCGGTGAGGTTTTGTAGCTTCTAGGGAAGGTAGTTGTCCACTATGAGCTTCTTTGGTCAAGGGTGGTGCTCACAGACAACCTGGATTTTTGTAGCATAGAGTCAAATATTATGTCTCACGTTGTACACGACAACATGGAACACTTCAGTGATACAGAGTAACCAAAATTCCCGCCTTAGTTTTTATTAACCTAATTCCCGGCTTAATTTATCATGAGTGGCCCAAAATTCTAGGCTTACTCTAAAAACGTTGTTAGTTACTTGACAAGTAGAATAAAAGCCAAACCTTTATTAGTTTCAGCAGAGTCAAACAAGCAATAGCTTCTCGATGCTCAAGTCTTGCAATAAGCAATGTCATCAAACCATTGGTGGCTATTATAGTACTTGCCTGAGAAGATTTCCTCCAGTTACATTGCATACCATTGCAATTATCAATATAATCTGTCATTATAGAAGGGATCGCATCAAACAGGAAAGCTATCCTCTGTTTCTTAAGTGATTATTCTGAGGAAAGCATTGAGTACGACATCTACTCGCCAGTGCACCATCAATATGCTCGTGAGATGGCCAGTGCGCCATCTCTGCGCAACTTCTTGCCATTACACGATTATGCTTCACTCGATGCTCTGTTATGTACCATCCGTTGTCTGTGGTCTGGAGCAGCCTAATCATCGTGGGACACTCACACCGGCAAGACCTTGTATTCTCTCACAATAGCTTCCCCTGTTCCATATTTTACCACCAATCATTAGTGACACAGCTAATTAATGCACACTTCATCAGCTTAAAGCCAGCTGCAAAAATCAATACAGAAATTACAACGTACCGAGCATCTGCACACACAATTTCCTGCATGGTCTTCCTTTTTCTCTGGGTTCAGCCTGCTTTCTTTCCCCGTATCGGATTTGAAAACCATGTTCCCAGGAATACAGGCCGTAGAAGTCATACACCTCCGTCAACGAGTCAAAATTTGTTCCCAACTCTGGCTTCACAACTTCCTTATTGCTGTAATATATTCAGGTGGGGAACCCCCCCCCCCCCCCCCGTGATTTTAAAAAATATATATAACTTCCTTATTGCTCGTCTCCGCAAAACCTCTAATTGACTTCTCAAGAGCCCCCATCCTATTGGTGCATGGTGCACACTCCGTAGGATTGGTACACATCCTGACCCTGCTTGTGTGCACAAAGCCAACATTCTATTTCCTGAGAGACACAACACGCCTTTTTTCGGCACAAAAAACACCATTGTGCATCCCAAAAACTACAAACAAGTCCGGATTTTAAAATACATGACAATTGTGAGACTGTCAAAAAGAATGTCACAAGCATTCAGCTTAAAAATCATAACAGAGGCAGAGCAGGAAAAATCAACAATTTTCCCAACACTCGGAACTGCAAGCTGTGGTCATTTTGCGCAATTATTTTTCTGATCAGAGGCAGTACCCCAGCTCCATTTTCATATAGAAAACGAAACCAATACAAACCATTCACCGCCTGATCAAACAGTCAGGTTCAAGGTCTCAACCAAAACTAAAAAGCAAAGGAAAATCCGCGCTTAAGTTTTGCCAGTTACATATTCGGCTCAGCATGTGAAAGAACAACATGCAACTATTTTTAGCACTGACAAGATTTATGTACTCTTTGATTATGCGGAGCTAACGTTTGCCCTATTTTTTTTAACTGGACAAGCCCACCACCCCTGCGCACAAACATTCTATGAGCTAACTTAGTTTTCATTTCCCCTCTGTTTCATAATGGATACGACGCTCTACACATCTGTTTCCATTCTTCAGTTTTCTTTTTAGTAGCAGCACGCACGAGTAATCCACACAGAAATAATAGCACACAACAAGCAGGATTCAATACCTCTTAATCCGCCGTGGCGCTCATGGATCCGGCATCACAGTCGATTCACCCAATTCCGCAGGCACATTCTGTTCGTCTACCGCATCGCCCCACCATCTTGACAGCCCTGAACAAGCGCCGCCACAGAAGACTCTGGTGCCACCTCGTCCCGTCTGCTACCCACCTCGCCCCCTCCATCGAGATCCGGCGGCGAGGCGCGTATCACATCTTGGAAGATAGGCAAGTAGGCCACCGCAGATCAGAACACACCGGCGACAAAGATTTAATTTGCGGCAGGAATGGAGCAGTGGAGCCGCCGCGTACCTGACCACCGGATCCACCGGGAAGTCCACCACAGCGCCGTTGACCGCCACTGTCGCCGGTGCCGCCGCCGTCGCCATGGACAACACCGACCCATGAGATAGCCACGCGGTTCCTGCAGTGAATGAGCTGACTGGAAAAATTCTGTACCACCCGTCCAAGTACGAGGCAACTACTGTTCCCACGGTCCCGCTGTGACTTTCACCGTCATTTGTGGGGGCCACCGCTCGTATCGTACTCAGCAGTATTCGTCGGGTCGTTCCATCCCATACGGTCTAGCGCAATACGGTGATTTTCTAGCGCTCGCGCCAGCGCTAATTAATGCAGGCGTCAGCTGGTTGATCCTGCGGGACGTCTGGTCCAGATAATGGGAGTATATGCCGGTATGAGCCATATTGCTGCTCTCATAAGAAGGTACGCTGCATACTTTGAGGTTTGGCTAAAAGGTTTGTGACTTAACAAAGCATCGGTCAATATTACATGTCCAACTGGACTTTTGAGGCTCATTTTATCCTGTAGTGAAAGCCCAAATAAATGCATCAACATCAATTGTCAAGAACATCAGTTGAGGATAATTCTTTGACATTTCAGCATAAACAGGTGCAATGACACAGCATCGCCTACAACACGAAGCGCTGAAGTTCGCCACAACCAACAAAAGAAATCGATGAGTACGGCAGATGTAACTCCAAAAATTGCATCAACAGTTGTTTATTGTACAGATGTAACTCCAAAAATTGCATCAACAGTTGTTAATTGTAGTAGGTTCACATATCTTGCCACTGGACTCTCACACAAAATAAAATGGTCAACATGAACATTGGGCTTAAAGCATATGGCTGCCATGTTCTATCATAAAAATTACAACTACCCATGTATATTCAAGGATATTAGTGGAAGGAGAATTACAGGGAATCTCCCTCTTCCAAGGAGAACATTCCCTGAACAAAACTGCTTTGCGGAACATGTTTATGATTTCGAGTGCAAAACTAAGAAAATAAATAAGCCAATCACTACAGAAGTCTATGCTTATGCTCCCAAGTCCCAACAGCAAGTCACCTCCTGTGCACACTTTCTACTTGAACAATTACAGCCTTCCTGACACCATTGCTTCTTTTGGCATCATCACCAAATTGGGCAAGGAGGTAGGCGCAAAGCAACCAACCTGCAGAAGACCCGATTCCGTTGGCAACCCCTTCATCCAACAGAAGAAAAGCAGAGGAAAAAAGAAGAAGAGGCGGACAGGTTTTTCTGACCAGCAAGAGTAAATCGCAAAAAACCACCACAATTGGGGACCCTAATTCAGAAAACCACCACCTTTCAAATTTTTTTCAAAAACCCACCACCATTGTACTGACAGTTTGCAAAAAACACTGATGAATTGATTAGAGCTTTTTATTAGAAAACTGACAGACGGGTCCCTCTATAAATGATGACGTGGCATGGAAACAACTCACACCGTTTGACTCAAACATTAGGCTGGCGTAGGGCCCACCCGTCATCCTCACTGCCACCCCTCTTCCTCCCCTGGTCAACACAAACACACTCATTCACGACACGGATGCACCGGTGGCCTCGCCAAGGCGTCCCAAGCCACCGTGCTTGCCAATGCATTACGGAGAGCGCGGAAGGGGAAGGAGGAGCTCACTAGGAGCTTGTAGTCGACCAGAGGTGGCGAGAAGCTCGAGGACAATGGCTTGGGGCGCGGCCGCCGGCGAGCGAAGCGACGACGGAGGTAGTAGGAGGTTGAAGGGCTCGTCATAAAGATGCCATGCGGCACTGCGGTGTTGATCTGAAGGCTGAAAGGCGACGGCGACGTCTGGCGCCGACCTCCCGATCCGTCGAGCTCGGCCGCGCCCGAAGCGGCGAAGCGTGGCCTTGGAGCTCGGCCTTGCCGGGCGGGATGGGGCTCGTGAGGCAGGAGATTGTACTCGACGGAGCGGTCATGTGCGAGGGCTCGCTGAAGCTCGGCCTCGCCGGATTAGGCGGCGTCCGCTTCGTGTATGTATGCATCTGGCCGGAATCAATTCAGGTGCTTCCGAAGCAAAGTTTGCAGGGACGTGTATTTCCTCATTCACGTGTCCTTGCTCGAAGATCCACAACGCAGCCCAATGGAATCCCAAAGCCGCCGCAACAGTTCGTTTGGATGCTGGGTGTTGTCGACGGCGGAGTGCTCTCGATGGCGATGCCGACACGCCGAACGCTGATTTTTATGCGCCGCAAGTGCCAGTATGAGCGAAGCATGTCACAACCAATGGGCGGTGGTGGCGCGCCGGGCTGGCGGCTGCCGACGAGGAGGGCGGCCGGCGGGACGCACCGGGCTGCAACTCTGGTGCGCCCGCTACCTGTTTGGCAAAATGCCAAAGGGGCAGAGGAGCCATTGACCGGTCACTTAACGTCCGTCTGTTCCATCAGTTTCCCCTGCCACGTGGCACCTGACAATCGGTGTCCAGCACGGGTAGGCCATGGCCCAACCTCCCAATCGCGGAGAAGATCAGGAGGCAAAGCAGATCCTCTCCGGTTAGAAGCTGTATCTTCCTGAGTTAATGAACCGAATGTGTGAATCGAAGACAAACATAAATACAAATGGAGAATGGGTGCATCGGGGGTGATGGGATTACGCGTAGAGGACGAGCTTGGACTGGGCGTCGGCCTGGCCAGGCCTCTCGATCTGGATGACACCCTAGAGGGGCACGCGGTCGTCACTGACGCCGAGGAGGATGGGGTCCTCGGCGGTGGGGGAGCCGGAGAGCCCCTCACTGGCGGCCGCGTGGGTGGGAGGGGAGGCGCGGCGGGGCGGGGCGCGTCCCGCACGTCGGTGGCGCTGGAGAGCGCGAGGCGGCGGTGTACTCCTTGCTCGAGCCGGAGTTGGTGGGTGAGAAGAGCAGCAAAGGCGCATCGGGGCGGCAGCGGCGGCGCTGCAGTTTTGGGAGCCCTAGAGGCGAAGATAGCGCAACAAGGTTGGGAGGTGGTCGGTCCATTTGTTTCCTTCTTGTCTCCAATCAACGTGCAACACATGGCCCAATCAAAACAGCAACAAAGAGGCCCTCCTGCCCAACCCACGCCATCGACGTGGCATACGCGAGGGGGCGCCCTTCATGCACACGTTAATGTTTTTAATGTTCATGCTGCGGGTTGCCTCCGTGTCAGTTCGCCGACTCTTAGGAGCATCGGCTTCAGCAAAGAATATTGTGGGAAATCATAACTCATCATTGAGGATGCTCCTCTCTTTGTGAGGTTCATTTTACCTTATACTTATAACACTTCCGCTTCGGTAGACCCCCTGTAAACACAAAGAGGGCTGAGATTGCCTAGTACCCCTTCATAACAAAAGGGTCGGATGGGCATATTTTGAAAAAGATTCCCCCGCCGGCCCGCCCGCCCGCAAAAAAAAAACAGACGGAGGTATACGTATATGAATACAGGCCGCCTGCCCGGGAGGGAAAAAAATTGAACCGGCCGCTCGTAGTCAACGCGTCGTCTTCTGCGCCCGCGCCCCACCCCACGCCCCCGACCCCACGCAATCCGCACTGTCGTGTGGCGTGTCGCCAATCACGGCGCCGAGGCACGCATGCACGCAGCGGTTCCACGCGTGCCTCCTCGCGTGCCGCCGCTTATCGCTGCAGCCACGCTGCCGGACGCCACCGCCGCCTCCTCTTTGCCGCGCCGCTTGCCGCCGCTCTGCTGAACGCCACAGCTGCCGCCTCGCCGCTGCCGTGCCGCTGCGACGCCACCGCTGTCGCCTCCGCTTTGCCAGCGTGACGGCCGCTGCCGTCATTGTCGGCTCCTCGCTTGCCAGCTGTTGCTACCACCCGACCGCCGCTCGCTCGCCTCCCGGCCGCGCTGTTCGCGGCGCCAGTCAACGTCGCCTACGCTGCCGCGCGCATTAACGCGGGCGTTGATAACCACGCTTTGCCGCCCGCCTCCCCTCCGCTATAAACGGCAAGCCGTCGCTCGGGCGCTCACACCCTTCCCTCCGACGCCCATCTGTCCCTCCGCCACCTCCACGCCACCTCCCACCCCCGATGGCGTTCTTCCGCGGTAGCAGCAGCACCGGTGGCGGCGCCACCGCCGACGCCCCCGGCGCATGGCCGACGAGCATCGGAGTGCCGGAGACGGAGGAGCTCCACCACTATCGCCTCCCCTGCGCCGCTGGCTGCCGTCTTCTGCGAATCGAAGATCGACGCGGAGGGCTTTGCGACGCCGGGTCCCGGCGCGACGGAGGAGGAGCTCCGCAACCACAGCGGCGGCCGACACAACATCGAAGGCCGAAAGCGGTTTTGGTGCGAGAATGACTATTGGCAGGTCATGGCGGCCTACCGCCTTGCCGCGGCCGGCGAGACCCCCGACCTGACGGGCCGCAGCGGCCGTCTTCACGCACCGCCTCCACCGCGACGATCGCGCAGACGTGGCGGCGGCCACGGTGTGCCCGCCCCGCCGCCGCCCGCCGCCTCCTCGCCGTCGGGATAGAGTTGCCGCCGAGCAGGTCATCCTTCCGCGAGGACGGCGATCCGGATGACACGCCGGGGTACCACGTCGCCGTACGGGCGTCGGAGGCTGCAGCGGCGGCGGCGGAGGCGATGGAGGCCGCCGAGATTGCGGCCGCAATCTGTGCCGGGCCGAGGCGGCTCAAGAAGCGGCAATGGCGCGCGATAGGGGGCGATGGCGGCGCGAGTGGCAGAAAAGCCGCCGAGTGGCAACAGAGTGGCAGCAGGCGCCGGCGGAGTGGCTGCAGGCGCCGCGGAGGAGGAGGAGGAGGATTCACGACGATCCGGTGGACTCGATGACCTCGCGAACCGGTCCAGCAGCGGCGATGACGGCGGCGACGGCCCGGCCGCTATCGACCTCGTTGATAGCGATGACGAGTAGTTTTTTATTGTGTTTTTTATTTAATTTGGTTATGTCGTTGTAAGCCTAAGTAGTAGACTTTACGTGGTGAACTTTTAATCGTTGAGTTAGCTCGACTATGTAAAATATTTTATCTATGTTGAATGAAATATGAGTGAAATTTCTTTTGTCCATTTCATTCGAGAGTTTTGATTTGATGATGCATTTGTATATAAATATTTGCTAAAACATAAGAAAATAGTAAGGACGCTTAGTGTGAAAGTACGTCCTGCAAGCACGATATGGACAAAAACAGACAGGAAACACACGTCGCGTCACCTCCGGACATCGGCGTAGGGTACTTTTGCCTGGAAAACCCTAGAAAATGCGTCGAGCGTCGGAAAAATACGCGAGTTGGCGTGGGTGCTGTGGATGGTGATGCCAACGTATGGAAAAAGTGTCACGACGTTTGACGGAGTAGGAAAAAAAAACGTAGTTGGGAACCCCCTCCCCGGCAGACCGACAAGTAGCTGGTTGCACTGGGGCTACGTGATCGCATGCAAGCAATAGCACCAAAGTGTGCGTACAAGAGCGCACGGCCAACGTAGGCCCTCGCGCAAGGTTGGAATGAAAACGGACACAAAACGGATGTTGCGTCACGTCCGGGCATTGTTTTTGCGACTTTCGACCTGGAAAACCCTAGAAAATCCGTCGAGCGTCGGAAAAATACGCGAGTTGGCGTGGGTGCTGTGGATGGTGATGCCAACGTGTGGAAAAAGTGTCGCGACGTTTGACGTAGTAGGTAAAAAAACGTATTTGTAGTTCGGAACCATATTTTAAAAAAATTGTTTTTCGTTTGTAGTTAAAAAAATAAACAAAATGAAAAAATAAACATATTTAATACTGTGATGTGACTTTACCTAACTGCCCGGCAGTTCAGTGCCAGACAGTGTACTACCTGGCAGTTATGTAGAGCCATATTACAATATAAGATATGGCCATGCATGGACTACCGGAGGCGGCTATATAAACAAAGCGGGACATCCTTCGGCGGCCGAGGTGGGACTAAATTAGAAGAGCCGCACGCGCACGCTAGTCCACCCGCGTCGTCTGGGGCCCGGCCCAATCATTGCGGACGGCAGTGTTGACAGAGGCGACGCGGGCCCGACCAAATCTATCGTGATTAGCACCTGGCACGCCCGCCGCCATATGCTCTCGTCACCCACGACGCCCTGCCCCAAGCCCTAACCCACGCCGCCATCTGCCCCGATCCCCCACGCCGCCATCTGCCCCGATCCTCGGCCCGTGACGCCGTCCATCCACTCCTCTGGCCCCGTGACGCCGCTCCGCCATCCGTCCGCCGCCGTTGGAGAAGACCTCGTCCGCCGCCCAATACGACAGGCCCAGCCTTCTACTTCCTATAAGTTCCTCCTCTGGTATCTTTTTCTGCGCTATTATGTTGTCCAGACACTTTATCAACTCGTCAAACAAGAAGGGATCATTTGTTGCAACATGAGCTGCCTCTGCGGTTTTTATCCTTATTTGACTATACCGGTCTCTCTCTAATGGCCCTGACCAACCCCACCCAAACATATCACTCTTCCGCTGCACAGGCAATCCATCTCTCGCATTTTTTGACAACCGATGAAGGACCCAACACTTTGGTATTTCAGTTATGCTCAGATGATGGAGAACAAAAAGAATGTGTTTGCATGGCAGGCCTTTCCGAACCATCCTAAGACAACTGCATGTTATAGTTTCTTCTGAGTTACCTGGTTCATAAACAACATTGTACATGAACTTGTGGTTATCCTTCCATGTCACCATATATGTCTGACGCTTAATTCCCACGAGCGTCTCAAATATCTCCAACTGACCCATCTTGTGCAAATCATCTTGCAGGATGTAAAAATTAGCAGGTGTGAATACTTTGGCGGCATGATCCTCAAGTGCCTTATATTCAGTAACCGACGGTGGTTCTTTTTGGTGTGCCTCACAGTCATCGTACGCCTCATTCTCACGCAGGCGAACTATACAGTTCTCATAATGCACAACCAAATCAACTATTGTCATACCGTAGTCCAGGTGTAGGTGAAGTCAGGAGTTGAGGCTTTCGCTTCTCTGGTTACTTCGCATACCAAGGAAAAAACCATCGGAAAGATATGAAGCTGCCCAAAGTCTCTTCTTCCTGTACATCCTGTCAAGCCACTCTTTAGTTCTATCCGTCTTCCACTTATTATAGAAATCGGTCCATCTCTGCTCAAAGTTCGCTTGCGAGGTGGCATAATATAGGAAGCGATCTGAACTCATCCAAGTGACTTGTAATGCAGGTGCCTCTGCATATTTTTCTCGATATGCGAGTGAGCAAAGACGATGGAAAACATCTGAAAGCACAGTCCGAATAGCCCGGATCATTGCAGCGTCACCATCTGTGATTATTGACTTTGGCTTTACCTGACAGTTTGCCTTCATAAATGTTTGCAGCAGCCACACATATGTCGCTTCCGTCTCGTCAGCAATTATGGCACATCCAAACACTGTGGTGCAACGGTGGTTGTTAACTCCGACAAAGGAGACGAACGGCATACCATACCTGTTCATCTTATACGTGCTATCAAACACAACCACATCTCTGTAGTCCTGATAGTCCCTCCGCGACTATGCATCACACCAAAACATACACTTCAGTCGCCCTTCCTTGTCACGCACATACTCAAAAAAAAAACTCAGGGTCCTTCTCCTTCCTGCTCCTCATAATGCCAACTGCCGTCTCTACGTCACCTTTTGCAATGAGCTTCATCTTTTCTCTGCAACAAAGATTGTAAATATTCCTCCTGATAAGCCCGCACTTATCGTATTTAACCGTATCTGCTGATAAAGTTGTCCATTATTATATGCTTTCTTATCCCGGCAGCTTCCAATGCCAATATCTCTGCCCTCGTGCCTTCTCCAATCCGTCTGTGAGACCACAGAAAACAAACCTTGTCGGGCCTAGCCATCGCGTGGTTGTGATCATCCACGAATGACGCGACGAACCAAAAACCACGTTCTCTGTCCAGCTTCACCACCATATGTGCACCGCAATCGCAACGAGTCTCCGGTCTAAGCCTGCGCTTGCCCTCCATGGTTATAAACATGCTCTGCCTTCTACCTGCCACGAGCAAAGAAATCTCCGCACCGTATCATTCTGAAGCACCTCGTTTGACCTTCTGTTTTCTGATGCTAAACCCGTTCTCTCTGGCGTGATTGTTATAGAATATGTATGCATCACCTTGCGACCGAAAGGTCATAGCCATCACCTTCCAATGTGTATCCACCATTTGCTGCTGCCTTCGAGCCTCCTCAAGGTCGATCTCCCCCTCATCGTGAGCAGCGCTAATACCATCTGACTCCTCCTACAAAATTCATATGAAAATGTATATGTTAATTACTATCATTTAATTCACAATATTCATTGATGTACAACATCTATCTATGAACCTGGATCAAGTTATCCGCAAATGATTCCTGTAAACTATTTTCCACATTGTCAACGTCCACATCTTCCTGCAAATTTTTACACATAGAGAAATAGTTAGCCAGACCATACATTGCAGGTTCAAAGATGAAATCAAAATATACGGCACTTACGTTTTCACTATTTGCGCCATGTTCATTATGATCAAAATCCTCCGGAGGCAAGATATCAAATGACGACACGGAATCGTTGTCGCTGCTGTCATCATCCTCATTAAAAATATCGTTATCATTCCGAGTCGCCTTATTAGTACCATTATCATCCCCCGTCAATGCGGTTTGTTCATCCATGGCAACACGCCTAACTGACCAAACTGCATAACATTGTGAATTCATCACGTGTTAAGTTTCTACTGTGGATCATGCCCAAGTGCATCTCTATCTGCCTACTACATGCGGTCGTCCGGGGAGGCGCCGCTGCGACGGCATGTTTACTCAACCATAAACCCTAGATCACTATGTGTGACTAATATCAACTAGCATGTTACTTTAGACGAGGAGATTAGATGGCAAACCTTCGGCCGCGGAGTAGACAGCGGCGACGTGCAACACGAGTGTTAGATGGAAGACGGCGGCGACGTGGAAGACGAGGGCCGCGGTGTAGACGTCGCCGACGTAGGTCGACGCAGGGCCGGATCCGCGGCGTGCGGGCGACAGCGCGGTCAGTCGCAGCCGACAAGCCGTCCGACGGCGACGTGCAAGACGAGGGTTAGATGGAAGACGGCGGCGACGTGGAAGACGAGGGCCGCGGTGTAGACGTCGCCGGCGTAGGTCGACGCGGGATGGATCCGCGGCGACGTTCAGATGCGGCGTTGGATGGGGTTCAGTCGGCGGCGATCGCACAGTTGGAAAATGGACGTGATCGATGTGCGTGATCGTCGGGCGGACGAGAAGATCGTGCAGCTGATTTTTTCCTCTACGCGCGGCGGTCTTTTTTTGTTTTTTATTTCATTCGTCAACGTATACAGACGTCGGTGTATACGGTATGATAGGAGGTGGACATACGTTTCTTCCATATGACCATTATGCCCTTATACGTTTTGTGGGGGGAGGGGGGGGGGGGGGGTGGTCTACCGAAGCAAGGCCCTACTTATAATTGTGTGGCTATCCGGGTAGTAAGGGCGCCAAAACTAGAGATATTGGGCCCTTTATTTATCTCCATCTCGAGGATACTTGTCTCCCAGGTACGTAGCAGCGGCAGCATCCTTGACCTTGCATTTGGCACTCCTGCATGGAGATAATTATTTACAAGGTCATTGTTTGTTTTCTTCAGGGAATAAGCCCAGACAGCTCGGCAAACTACATGCCCACTGTGAAGGTTTTGTCTCTCAGGTGTTCTGGCCCGGAATTGGATGCGGTTCTTAACGTCGTCAGGTGGTTTCCCTGTCTGGAAAAACTCTACATCGGTGCAAGTTCCCGCCTTTGCTTGCTTTGAATGTGTGATTTGATTAACATCTTCTGTTTACTAATTGGAACCACACCCCATGTTGATTCTTTAAAAGTTATCTAAAAATAACCTTTAGATCTGTGTGGGTGTGTCTCGTAACTTATATTTAATAATGCATACCAGAGGAGTTCAGGGAAAATATACTGATTGTGTGCATACACAAGCATGACCTAACGAACTCGAATCTCTTCTTCAGTTTTACTATTAATAATGGCGGGTGATCTAAATAAAGGTGTCATTAAAAACATACTAGTTTTAAATTTAGACCTCGGATTATAATTATTACTAACCACAAGCAAAAAATGTTAGCAATAAGCCACGCAACGTTGGTGACCAACATGTGTGTGTAGGTCGAGTCGGGACGCCGGTGCGTGGCCCCGTCCATAGCCGTGGTCAGTTAGCCGGGTTGCGTGTGTTGCAGAGCGAGGCGTGGAGGCCCAGGTCTTGCGTGAGCAGCGACTTACGTTCACTTGAGACGAGTCACTCGCGTGCATGGTTTGCTCGTTCCGTTGTCATCTGGTTAGTCCAGATAAGGTAGAGTCAAGGTTAGTTAGTGCATGCGTGTGCATGGGTTAGCTGGTTAGTGGCCGGCGTGTATGCGTACGTGGAGTTAGTGGCCGGTGTGGTGGCCGGATGGTGTGTGTGCACCTGGGTATAAAAGTCCCTCCGATGTACTGCTCGTTTGTGTGTGTGTGGCTCGAGTTCGTGCTCGAGGAAGAAGCCGTTCGTGCGGCTGGCGTAAGTGCGCCGGAAAAACACCACCGAGTCCTGTGTCTCCTCTTTCTTCTATCTTCATTCGTGCGAGAGAGAGAGCGAGAGGGAGCTGGGCACCGGTGCAAAGAGCAAGCTAGGGCTCGGCGCCAACAAAAAATTAGTAAGTCGGTGCAATCATCCGTTAAATTCAAAGTTATTATCCACCAAGCGTACAATTAATCCACTGGGTTCAGATACTATATGTGTTGTGTGTGCAGATGTAGATATATAAAGAATATACATGTAACAATATAAGTCATGTACAAATTAAATTAAGAACATAAAATATGGAGGAAAGTAACCGAGAAAGTGCCACATGCCCATGTGTAGACACGAATGCCACGTTCGATTGCACATGCTGAATGGATGCTCCCTACTTTGACCTCCTCCGAATGCATCATAAACATGCAGTTCTCGATTGGGATAGCTCATCGTGGATCTAATGATCAAAATATGTATGTTTAGTTATACAAAGATAATGTTTCATGTGAGAACCCATCAAATGCAACATGAAACTCAGTGTGAATGGATGGATTATTTCAATGATATTTAATTCTGACAGAAAAATGATACAAAAAGTTCAAAAATTAAGAAAGATATATGTACTTCTTAATCTGATTCATTGTATGCTGAATATCCAGATCAAATTATCAATCGATTAAATATTAAAAGTACAAAATACAAGGGGTTCTCTGCTAAGTACCACGTTTAATCCAGATCATCAGAATTATTTCGACCATTAGATGAGTCTATGTCAAGTACATATGTGGAAATTAAGGACCACTCCCTTTTCTTAACCAAAGAGCTCTCTTTCAATAACAACAACCACTAAAAAACAGGCAGATCAAAAGTGCTTGCGCCACATGGAAATGTGACCATATGTACTAGCGAAACGTGCACAAACCAAAAGCCCCAAACACAGAACATAGAAAATGTAAAGCATTCGCTTCAAGTATGGGTATCCACGCAGAAAAAAATACTATGTATGTTGTATTTGACTTCTTGATTGGGTGTTAAATTAAATTAAAAATGGTATAGATAAAATTACATGACTCAAGTGACAATGAAAATTCCTGCATAAAACCAAAAGCCCCATTGAAGTCACTCGAAGCTAACATTTATAAATGCAAACCAAACCTATAAAAATTGTACTAACCACATAATTTCTGAAGAGACGTACATGATGCCCGTTTCAAAAACTTATAGAACCCAAAGATCACTAAACGTGTTGGTGGCTACATCACCAAATGCAGGCTACAAGATGACGCTCCATGGCAATAGAACCACAAAAGAGGAAAGCATGAAAGGATGGGTGGTGAGAACGACTAGCTCCATAGAGTGTATTCCAGCAGCCACAACATTTGCTGATGAGTTCCAATAATTCTTTATGCTGGATTCTAATTATTAGCTGGACTAAGAATAATATACATGTTGCACCTGATTTAAACACGCTACATGTCATGTCATAAGATGACGAGGATGAACTCCCCTCCATAATTCTAGCTGCAAGTTAATGACAGAAAGAGAGAAGTCTGGAAATTCGATATGAGATCGGTAACATTTACTTTAGAATCTGCAACAAAGCTACAACTTTTATTCATAAAATTCAAAAAATGTAAAAAAGAATGATCATTAGAAATTTATCCACTATTTTTTTATCTGGGTGTATAAATGTGTGTTTACTTCTGTACATCACAATCAGTTTGGAAGCAAAAGTTTCTTTGAGTGCAACATATTGGAAAAAATGCCAATGGCCCTTGAGTTCACATTCCTTTCTTGGCGTACTGGACAAACTTTTGTGTCACTCTCTATTGTTTCTAATCCATTAAACATAAGGTATATATTTTCTGGCATGTATTAAAATTAACTTTTCATTAATATGACAAAATAGGTCATCATTGCCAGTGTAGTCATGTGTTACATGAGTTAAAGAAAATGTTTAATAACAATGCAACCACATTTCAAAATAAATGTCAATCTAGAAAACTTATGTGTTAAACTTACCTAACTTTTAATATTGACATGTATATATTATATTATATAAATGTATTGAAATAAAACATTATAATTACATTGTTTTGAAAAACATAGTTTTGTTTCTATTGTTCTTTGAAAAAATGTTGTAGGAAAACAATAGAGAAAACTGGATCTTTGAGACTAACCATATGAAAGAAATATAATCGCATATCTTAGAACAGAAGGGAATTTCATATATTTCTGGAAGGTCAAGTAAATGAGAGGGAGAAAAGATACAACACATAATCAGAACAAACGAGAATTTCATGTATTGTAGAAATACAGAGTATAACTGGAAAAAAGGCATGCACACATTAGAAAGTATATACTTAACTAGCACAAACAAATATATTTTGATATTCTATTCCAAAGGTCGCATAAACATCATCTGGTCATTGCTACAGGTGTCTCACAATTTGGATGTAGTCTGATAATAATGACCCAACATCACAACAAAACAATAAGCTCACTCTCACAGCTGAAATTTAATTTGTATTAACTGAACATCATGTGTACACGACACATAATGTCTCAATAATTAATTTACCGCATATCTTTTGTTCATGCCGCAACACGCGGAAATTATAGCTGATGTAAACATGTTCGCCCACCAGACCATACAAATAAATTTTATATAATGTTCTTCCTCATAAAAATGTTATATGGTGCAACGGATCGATACATGATTTGGCCCGTTATTACTAATACACTTCCGCTTCGGTAGACCCTCAGAACACAAGGAGGGCTGAGATTGCCCAATACCCCTTCATAACAAAGGGTAGGATTGGAATATTTTAAAAAAGATTCCCCCGCCGGCCCGCCCACCCGCAAAAAAAAAAAAAAAATAGACGGAGGTATACGTATATGAATACAGGCCGCCTGCCCGGGAGGGAAACAAATTGAACCGGCCGCTCGCAGTCAACGCGTCGACTTCAAGGCCAGCGCCCCACCCCCACGCCCCCTACCCCACGCAATCCCACACCTGTCGTGTGGCGTGTCGCCGCCAATCACGGCGCCCGAGGCCGCGATGCACGCAGGCGGTTCCGCAGCGTGCCTCCTCGCGTCAGCGCCGCCGCTACTCGCAGCGCGCTGCCGGACGCCACCGCCGCCTCCTCGCGTGCAGCGCCGCTGCCGGACGCCAATCTTGCCGCCTCCCTCGCTTTGCCACGCGACGGCGCTTGCCGTCGCTGTCGGCTCCCTACTTTACAGCGTTGCTACCACCACCGGCCCGCCGCTGCCCCCTCCCGACGTGCCGTTCGCGGCACCCGACGGTCAAACTTCGTCTCGCCCGCCGCGCGCATTAACGCGCCGGCGTTGATATCCACGGTGCCGCCTGCCCGCCTCCCCCCTGCTATAAAACGGCAAGCCGTCGCTCGGGCGCTCACAACCTTCCCTCCGACGCCCATCTGTCCCTCCGCCACCTCCCGCACCCGATGGCGTTCTTCTGCGGCAGCAGCAGCACCGGTGGCGGCGCCGCCGACGACGCCCCCGGCGCATGGCCGACGAGCATCGGAGTGCCGGAGACGGAGGAGCTCCACCACTATTGCCTCCCCGTGCCGCCGGGCTGCCGTCTTCCGCGCAACTGGAAGATCGACGCGGAGGGCTTTGCGACGCCGGGTCCCGGCGCGACGGAGGAGGAGCTCCGCAACCACAGCGGCGGCCGGCACAACATCGAAGGCCGAAAGCGGTTTTGGTGCGGGAAGGACTATTGGGAGGTCATGGCGGCCTACCGCCTTGCCGCGGCCGGCGAGACCCCCGACCTGACGGGCCGCAACGGCCGTCTTCGCACACCGCCTCCACCGCACGATTACCGTAGACGTGGCGGCGGCCACGGTGTGCACCCGACAACGGCGCCCGCGCCGGCCGCCCCTCCCTCGCCGCCGGGGATAGAGTTGCCGCCGGAGCAGGTCATCCTCCACGAGGACGGCGATCCGGATGACACGCCGGGGTACCACGTCGCCGTACGGGCGTCGGAGGCTGCAGCGGCGGCGGCGGTGGCGATGGAGGCCGCCGAGATTGCGGCCGCAATCCAGGCGGCCGAGGCGGCGCAGCAGGGGGCGATGGCGGCGCCGGAGTGGCAGCAGGTTCTGCCGGAGTGGCAACAGGAGTGGCAGCAGGCGCCGGCGGAGTGGCAGCAGGCGCCCGCGGAGGAGGAGGAGGAGGATTCCGACGACGATCCGGTGGACTGGGACGACCTCGCGAACCGGTCCAGCAGCGACGATGACGGCGGCGACGGCCCGGCCGTCATTGACCTCGTTGATAGCGACGACGAGTAGTTTTTTTATTGTGTTTTTTATTTAATTTGGTTATGTCGTTGTAAGCCTAAGTAGTAGACTTTACGTGGTGAACTTTTAATCGTTGAGTTAGCTCGACTATGTAAAATATTTTATCTATGTTGAATGAAATATGAGTGAAATTTCTTTTGTCCATTTCATTCGAGAGTTTTGATTTGATGATGCATTTGTACATAAATATTTGCTAAAACATAAGAAAATAGTAAGGACGCTTAGTGTGAAAGTACGTCCTGCAAGCATGATATGGACAAAAACAGACAGGAAACAGACGTCGCGTCACGTCCGGACATCGGTGTAGGGTACTTTTGCCTGGAAAACCCTAGAAAATGCGTCGAGCGTCGGAAAAATACGCGAGTTGGCGTGGGTGCTGTGGATGGTGATGCCAACGTGTGGAAAAAGTGTCGCGACGTTTGACGGAGTAGGAAAAAAAACCGTAGTTGGGAACCCCCTCCCCGGCAGACCGACAAGTAGCTGGTTGCACTGGGGCTACGTGATCGCATGCATGCAATTGCACCAAAGTGTGCGTACATGTGCGCACGGCCAACGTAGGCCCCCGCGCAAGGTTGGAACGAAAACGGACACAAAACGGATGTTGCGTCACATCCGGGCAGTGTTTTTGCGATTTTCGACCTGGAAAACACTAGAAAATGCGTCGAGCGTCGGAAAAATACGCGAGTTGGCGTGAGTTCTGTGGATGGTGATGCCAACATGTGGAAAAAGTGTCGCGACGTTTGACGGAGTAGGAAAAAAACCGTAGTTGGGAACCTCCTCCCCGGCAGACCGACAAGTAGCTGGTTGCACTGGGGCTACGTGATCGCATGCATGCAATTGCACCAAAGTGTGCGTACATGTGCGCACGGCCAATGTAGGCCCCCGCGCAAGGTTGGAACGAAAACGGACACAAAACGGATGTTGTGTCACGTCCGGACAGTGTTTTTGCGATTTTCGACCTGGAAAACCCTAGAAAATGCGTCGAGCGTCGGAAAAATACGCGAGTTGGCGTGGGTGCTGTGATGGTGATGCCAACGTGTGGAAAAAGTGTCGCGACGTTTGACGGAGTAGGAAAAAAACCGTAGTTGGGAACCCCTCCCCGGCAGACCGACAAGTAGCTGGTTGCACTGGGGCTACGTGATCGCATGCATGCAATTGCACCAAAGTGTGCGTACATGTGCGCACAGCCAACGTAGGCCCCCGCGCAAGGTGGAACGAAAACGGACACAAAACGGACGTTGCGTCATGTCCGGGCAGTGTTTTTGCGATTTTCGACCTTGAAAACCCTAGAAAATGCGTCGAGCGTCGGAAAAATACGCGAGTTGGCGTGGGTGCTGTGGATGGTGATGCCAACGTGCGGAAAAAGTGTCGCGACGTTTGACGGAGTAGGAAAAAAAACGTAGTTGGGAACCCCCTCCCCGGCAGACCGACAAGTAGCTGGTTGCACTGGGGCTACGTGATCGCATGCATGCAATTGCACCAAAGTGTGCGTACATGTGCGCACGACCAACGTAGGCCCCCGCGCAAGGTTGGAATGAAAACGGACACAAAACGGATGTTGCGTCACGTCCGGGCATTGTTTTTGCGACTTTCGACCTGGAAAACCCTAGAAAATCCGTCGAGCGTCGGAAAAATACGCGAGTTGGCGTGGGTGCTGTGGATGGTGATGCCAACGTGTGGAAAAAGTGTCGCGACGTTTGACGTAGTAGGTAAAAAAACGTATTTGTAGTTCGGAACCATATTTTAAAAAAATTGTTTTTCGTTTGTAGTTAAAAAAATAAACAAAATGAAAAAATAAACATATTTAATACTGTGATGTGACTTTACCTAACTGCCCGGCAGTTCACTGCCAGACAGTGTACTACCTGGCAGTTATGTAGAGCCATATCACAATATAAGATATGGCCATGCATGGACTACCGGAGGCGGCTATATAAACAAAACGGGACATTCTTCGGCGGCCGAGGTGGGACTAGATTAGAAGAGCCGCACGTGGACGCTAGTCCACCCGCGTCGTCTGGGGCCCGGCCCAATCATTGTGGACGGCAGTGTTGACAGAGGCGACGCGGGCCCGACCGAATCTATCGTGATTAGCACCTGGCACGCCCGCTGCCATATGCTCTCGTCACCCACGACGCCCTGCCCCAAGCCCTAACCCACGCCGCCATCTGCCCCCGATCCCCCCACGCCGCCATCTGCCCCCGATCCCCTGGCCCCGTGACGCCGTCCATCCACTCCTCTGGCCCCGTGACGCCGCTCCGCCATCCGTCCGCCGCCGTTGGAGAAGACCTCGTCCGCCGCCCAATACGACAGGCCCAGCCTCGCCCCTCCCCAGCCCAGTCACCGTCGCCTCGCCCACCCGATGAAGGAGTTTAGTCCCACCTCGGAAGCTGACGGGGGTGAGGACCAGCTTAAATAAGCCGGCGTGCTACAGGTCGAACTCCTGTGCTAGTATCGCTTGATATCGACGCCTGCTGGACCCGGCTGTCGAGCCCTTGTTGGGTTTTATATGGACCTCCGAGTCGCCTCGTCGGCTTGATTTGGGTTGGGAATATATCCCAACTTGCGGTCCAGCAGCTGCCGGTCGGGCATTTTTTTGCACAACGACGGTCGGCCATGATTTTCTGCACAACGACGGTCGGCCATGGTTTTTGCAACAGGTACAGTAACAAAAACAAAATATATTAAAACTGTGAATTCTTTCACATAGCAGTACAAATAAGATGACAATTCTTTAAACAAATATGATGTGTCATATCACATATGTTCACATAAATATTTTCATCACACATAAACAAATCGAGACACAAAGTTTGCTGCAACACAAGTACGAACAAGAAACAATATAGTTTATTCGGACTAGACTCATGCAACCATTTTTATTCTTCCAACATAGCAAGATGCTTCTCTATGCCCAATTCCTGAACATAACATAAAAATATGGGTGAGAAAATATTGTTTGTAAAACCGAAGTACCAACATAACAAAAAATAAGAAAGTAGCATCTTACTTCTCGTTTTTTTACATGTAGCCTTGTTATGACCTGGTTGACTACACAGACTGCATAAAGGACCACTTATTTTCTCTATAAAATCTTTTGTCCTACCATTCTTTGTAACATCGGGGCCCCCCTTTGACCGCCCCTTCTTAGGTGCACTCTTTGTCGAAACTTTCTCAGGATCACCAATACCAGGCTCAACTTGTTGCGCTTGACTTGCCTCCTTCTTAAGCTTAGCATACCTTCTACTTCCTATAAGTTCCTCCTCTGGTATCTTTTTCTGCGCTATTATGTTGTCCAGACACTTTATCAACTCGTCAAACAAGAAGGTATCATTTGTTGCAACATGAGCTGCCTCTGCGGTTTTTATGCTTATTTGACTATACCGGTCTCTCTCTAATGGCCCTGACCAACCCCACCCAAACATATCACTCTTCCGCTGCACAGGCAATCCATCTCTCGCATTTTTTGACAACCGATGAAGGACACAACACTTTGGTATTTCAGTTATGCTCAGATGATGGAGAACAAAAGAATGTGTTTGCATGGCGTGCCTTTCCGAACCATCCTAAGACAACTGCATGTTATAGTTTCTTCCGAGTTACTGGTTCATAAACAACATTGTACATGAACTTGTGGTTATCCTTCCATGTCACCATATATGTCCGACGCTTAATTCCCACAGCGTCTCAAATATCTCCAACTGACCCATCTTGTGCAAATCATCTTGCAGGATGTAAAATTAGCAGGTGTGAATACTTTGGCGGCATGATCCTCAAGTGCCTTATATTCAAGAACCGACGGTGGTTCTTTTTGGTGTGCCTCACAGTCATCGTCGCCTCATTCTCACGCAGCGAACTATACAGTTCTCATAATGCACAACCAAATCAACTATTGTCATACCGTAGTCCGGTGTAGGTGAAGTCAGGAGTTGAGGCTTTCGCTTCTCTGGTTACTTCGCATACCAAGGAAAAAACCATCGGAAAGATATGAAGCTGCCCAAAGTCTCTTCTTCCTGTACATCCTGTCAAGCCACTCTTTAGTTCTATCCGTCTTCCACTTATTATAGAAATCGGTCCATCTCTGCTCAAAGTTCGCTTGCGAGGTGGCATAATATAGGAGCGATCTGAACTCATCCAGTGACTTGTAATGCAGGTGCCTCTGCATATTTTTCTCGATATGCCAGGAGCAAAGACGATGGAAAACATCTGAAAGCACAGTCCGAATAGCCCGGATCATTGCAGCGTCACCATCCGTGATTATTGACTTTGGCTTTACCTGACAGTTTGCCTTCATAAATGTTTGCAGCAGCCACACATATGTCGCTTCCGTCTAAATCGGCAATTATGGCACATCCAAACACTGTGGTGCAACGGTGGTTGTTAACTCCGACAAAGGGGACGAACGGCATACCATACCTGTTCATCTTATACGTGCTATCAAACACAACCACATCTCCATAGTCCTGATAGTCCCTCCACGACTGTGCATCACACCAAAACATACTCTTCAGTCGCCCTTCCTTGTCACGCACATACTCAAAAAAAAACTCAGGGTCCTTCTCCTTCCTGCTCCTCATAATGCCAACTGCCGTCTCTGTGTCACCTTTTGCAATGAGCTTCATCTTTTCTCTGCAACAAAGATTGTAAATATCCCTCCTGATAAGCCCGCACTTATCGTACGAACCGTATCTGCTGATAAAGTTGTCCATTATTATATGCTTTCTTATCCCGGCAGCTTCCAATGCCAATATCTCTGCCCTCGTGACTTCTCCAATTCGTCTGTGAGACCATAGAAAACAAACCTGGTCGGGCCTAGCCATCGTGTGGTTGTGATCATCCACGAATGACGCGACGAACCAAACACCACGTTCTCTGTCCAGCTTCACCACCATATGTGCACCGCAATCGCAACGAGTCTCCGGTCTAAGCCTGCGCTTGCGGCCCTCCATGGTTATAAACTTGCTCGCCTTCTACCTGCCCCGAGCAAAGAAATTTCCGGTACCGTATCATTCCTGAAGCACCTCGTTTGACCTTCTGTTTTCTGATGCTAAACCCGTTCTCTCTGGCGTGATTGTTATAGAATATGTATGCATCACCTTGCGACCGAAAGGTCATAGCCATCACCTTCCAATGTGTATCCACCATTTGCTGCTGCCTTCGAGCCTCCTCAATGTCGATCTATCCCTCATCGTGATTAGCGCTAATACCATCTGACTCCTCCTACAAAATTCATATGAAAATGTATATGTTAATTACTATCATTTAATTCACAATATTCATTGATGTACAACATCTATCTATGAACCTGGATCAAGTTATCCGCAAATGATTCCTGTAAACTATTTTCCACATTGTCAACGTCCACATCTTCCTGCAAATTTTTACACATAGAGAAATAGTTAGCCAGACCATACATTGCAGGTTCAAAGATGAAATCAAAATATATGGCACTTACGTTTTCACTATTTGCGCCATGTTCATTATGATCAAAATCCTCCGGAGGCAAGATATCAAATGACGACACGGAATCGTTGTCGCTGCTGTCATCATCCTCATTAAAAATATCGTTATCATTCCGAGTCGCCTTATTAGTACCATTATCATCCCCCGTCAATGCGGTTTGTTCATCCATGGCAACACGCCTAACTGACCAAACTGCATAACATTGTGAATTCATCACGTGTTAAGTTTCTACTGTGGATCATGCCCAAGTGCATCTCTATCTGCCTACTACATGCGGTCGTCCGGGGAGGCGCCGCTGCGACGGCATGTTTACTCAACCATAAACCCTAGATCACTATGTGTGACCAATATCAACTAGCATGTTACTTTAGACGAGGAGATTAGATGGCAAACCTTCGGCCGCGGAGTAGACAGCGGCGACGTGCAACACGAGTGTTAGATGGAAGACGGCGGCGACGTGGAAGAGGAGGGCCGTGGTGTAGACGTCGCCGACGTAGGTCGACGCAGGGCCGGATCCGCGGCGTGCGGGCGACAGCGCGGTCAGTCGCAGTCGACAAGCCGTCCGACGGCGACGTGCAAGACGAGGGTTAGATGGAAGACGTCGGCGACGTGGTAGACGAGGGCCGCGGTGTAGACGTCGCCGGCGTAGGTCGACGCGGGATGGATCCGCGGCGACGTTCAGATGCGGCGTTGGATGGGGTTCAGTCGGCGATCGCATAGTTGGAAAATGGACTTGATCGACGTGCGTGATAGTCGGGGGGACGTGAAGATCGTTCAGCTGATTTTTTTTCCTCTACACGCGCGGCGGTATTTTTTTTTTTCATTCGTCAACGTATACAGACGTCGGTCTATACGGTATGATAGGAGGTGGGCATACGTTTCTTCCGTATGACCATTATGCCCTTATACGTTTTGTGGGGGCGGGGGGGGGGGGGGGGTCTACCGAAGCAAGGCCCTTACTAATATCATAGACAATTCTCATGCTACGTTATGCTCTATAGAAGAATTGTAAGCAATTTACATAAATAACCATGACCCAAAAATGGCTGAGTATGGAAAGAAGCACCAGATGCTAGAACCAAAGGCTTGAGGGGTCATGATAATTGATTTTTATTTTCTGTTTTATTTCTAAAAGATGGATGTAATTATGTGTGCAAATAAGAATCTCGTTGCAAGCCTACATTTTGCAATGAAGATAGGAAACAGATAGACTAGATTGCTCGGTACAGCCATCCACAAAATGATAGGGTGGCGTAGACGATCTGCACTAGTGAGCACAAGACAACTGATCTAAAGGGTGTGCAGATTGTGTGTTTGTTTCATAAATGTCATCTCAACTCAAGGCCTAACTATATATAAATTGTTTGTGGGAACATGGAATCAATATCGAGATTTTTGTGAAAAATGTTTAATTATTCCTTCTTAATTGGTTACCAACACAATCATATAGAAAATGAAGGTTAAATTTGTACCTTTAGGAATATATCGACGACTAAAACAGCGTATATTTTGCAGAGAAGCGGTGAATAGATATTTTGAGCATATTTGCGAGGGCCACCATACTAGCTGACTTTAAAGACAATACAATTGTCAATTCTTTATGTGTTGCCCGTGTGGATGCACCGGAAGATGACTAGTATTATCTAGTCTAGTTTGCAACAGCTTTAACATATGCCTCTTTTTTCTATTTTTGCGGTTTCACAAACAGAGAGGTGGATAAGAATAATGAGCCTCCTTAGAACGGACTACATCCAGTTGAATGCCTTCAGGACCATCTTAAAACTGTGGTTCTAGTCTAAAAGTTTCTCCGTAATACTGGTAATTTATGAAGTTATCCCTGTTAAAACTGCAAAAGATGTTATTATATTCAAATAACAGTGCACTGCCGAGCATTCAATGGGGTCGGATGCAGAAAAGTTACTGCCAAAATTTGTAACCGGGAGGGAGCTGGCCATCTACCGAAGCTCCTCTTACCTGGGAAATCTGTGGCTTTGTTCTGCCTAAGCTGCTCTAGGAACACATGCCTGTGTTGGAATCTTAATTGATTTTCAGTTATATACAGAGATATTGGAAGTTTTAATTGCTGATTTGATTGTTTGCGTGCTTATGAAATTTGTTTGATGGTTAGAAAGGTCAACCTCTAGGTTATGCCCCTACGTTTTTCTATCTAGGAAGGAGGCGTTCTTGTAATTTTCTAGGATTGAAGTTTATGTTTATATAACGATGCTGAACAGCCTGGGGGACTGAATGCTATACGATGTTCATCATGTGTGTCTCGAGTCTTGACTACCGCTCGAACATGCCAGGTGTTTCCTACTTCGGTAATGTTTGAATTTACTGAAACGATATTGATTGCACCCTTGTACAGATTCGCAAGTAATTTTACTGACAATATCGTATTAGGCTGATTGCAGGGGCTTACCGCCACTACCAGAAAAATTTGGGTTGCCGACGGCCATATCTATGCTGACGGCCCCCGTCGGCATAGATGGACCTATGCCGACGGCCAAGGACAGGCCGTAGGCGTAGAAAAGCCGTCGGCATACATCCATCTATGCCGACGGGGCCGTCGAAACGAGGCAGTCGGGACCGCTCGAGATACGCCTACGGGGCCCGTCGGCATAGGAGCGGCCGTCAGCATAGCCCGGGCCCACCTGCCCGGTCAGCGCTGACCGTTTGACGGCGTTGAACCTACGCCAACGGGAGGTAACGGCGGCCGTCGGCATATCTGTGGCAGAGGTATTCCTATGACATAGCCGTCGGCATAGACCTGGCCCATGCCCCTCTGCCACGTCATCGATCCGTGTGTGCAGCTATGCCGACGGCCGTGCCGTCCGCATATGTTTATTTAGTTTTATTTTTAATTTTGCTTTATACTATCTATGGCAACGGCATAGCCGTCGGCATAGGCTCCTCTGCCACGCCATCGATCCGTGTGTCATGCCACGTCATCGATCCGTGGGATTGCACCTCCATGTGTGCACAGATATGCCGACGGCCTTGCCGTCGGCATACATTTATTTTACTTTATTTTTTATTTTTACTTTATTTTGTTATTTTTACTTTATTTTAGTTTTTGTTTTTGCATAAGATAATTATGCCTTATCTAAAGAAAAATACCCGATGGTATATCGATTGCCCCCTGCTATTTAACGTCGCTATCGCCGTGTCACGGAGAAACGGTCGACACGGAGGGAATTACGGTTGGTGGGGGATTCGGGGTGTAGCTATGTCACCGAAACATCGCACGGGTCCCGACTCATATGTGGAAGTGTTCAGCATGCGTGAGCGCGTCTTGGGGCTCCGCGGTGTGCCCCCTGCACGCAAGGCAGTGCCGCCGTCACTTGGAGGGGGCCAAACCCCGGAGATGCGTGTCGCCTCTTCGGACATGCCACCGCACCGTACGACATGTATGAGATCCCGGTGCGACACTCGGGTAGCATTGCTACCCCCGTAGGCCCCCCGTCCCGCCTAACCCTGTAGCGTTTGACCACGTGATCTAGCCCTTTGACTTTGCACGGACGGGCTTTGAGCAAAGGGACCTATCCACTGGTTGTGTTAGGTCAGCCCATACGAACGCCGAGCAACATCCGAGCCGGACCCACAGCAATATCCCTCCGTAGACCCGACACGTCTGCTTTCCCCCCTCCGGTGCCGGCGGCGCCGTCAGTGAGGGGGACACCCCGGCACTAGTAGAAAAACACTTATTAGTCCCGGTTCGGATGGGCCTTTGGTCCCGGTTCGTGAACGGGGACTAATGGGTCGTTACTAATACCTCCCCCCTTTAGTCCCGGTTCTAACACGAACCATGACAGATGGTCCTCCACGTGGCCGGGGCGCCGCGCCCCGGCTGGGGGGCCTTTGGTCCGGGTTGGTAGCACCACCGGGGACCAAAAGGCATCCACGCGTCAGCATTCCAGTGGCTGGGTTTTTTATTTTTTTAAAGGGTGGGGGTTGGGGGGTTTTGGGGGGTTAATTTAGGTGTTTCATATATTGTGTTAGCTAGCTAATTAATAGAGAGAAGTGTCCTCTCTTTTGTCCGTGCTTGGTCGACGCTACGTACTATACATACGTATAGAGAGGACAAGCTAGACACGCTAGCTAGCTAGTAAGAAAACGAAGGAAAGCAGGAAGATCGTCATGAACATATATGCATACAGAGGAAGTGATACCGACCACCTCTCCTTCTCCGAGAGATTGGTCGAACAACAAGTTCTCGTATATCTATCCGACACTACCGGCTACATATATACAACAATTATCTTTTACAAAAATAATCTCCTAACATACGGACGCGTGGTCCACATAGTATTCTCCGTCTTCAGCGATCACATGGTCAAGAAAGAATGCCGCCAATTCCTTTTGAATTGCTCGCATGCGATCTGGTGCTAGTAGTTCATCCCGCATCCGAAACGTCTAATTTTAAGAAGGGGGTCAATACATATATATATATATATATGAATGAATGAAACTCAACACAAATGATGGTAATAAAATAAAATTGTGAATATTGTTATTTACGCACTTCATATTGTTTGTCAGAGTAGCCCCGCTCACAGGTCGTGTGGCGGATGGACTCGCAAATGTAGTATCCACATAAATCATTCCCTTGTTCCTGCCACAACCACTTTACAAGAAATAGAGGTCAATCAAACTGATAATTAGCAAGCATGTTAAATGGTATTGATGAAACTAGCGCTTGAATCACTAGGAGATGTGTGGAATATGCTACTATAGTACTTACTTTGGTGTCTAAATTGCAGCTTCTTGGCAGTCCCCAGAGCTTTTTGGTGAATTTTCTCCAAACCCTGCCATACAAAGAAAACAATTACTTGATATCACAAATGAACAAAATTGCTGATATGGTGGATAATGATCGATTTAACTTACTTCTCGAGCATTTCAGTCATGTCCGCATACTCCTTGGGATCTTTTCGTTTGGAGTCTAAGACAGTTACTACTCCCTGCTCAAGCTTAATCTCTAGGAGAATATAGTGGTACCTGCGCATGCATGCATAACTCATCAATATTACATTACTATAACCTGGACTAATAAGGGAAACCGAATATGCCACAAGACATAACACTCACTTGAAGTTGTAAGGAAAGAGTATTATATCCTTGTGTTCATTTATTACCAACGATTGTAGCAAGTTGGCCTCGGTATTTTCGGCATGAAATTCAAACTCAGTTGCATCTATGAGATATGTGTTAATGAACCCAATGGAACCCACTTGTCTTTTCTTCAATTCGGCGATCTTCAATCTGCATAATATAGTGAGGATAATTATAATACATGCAATGAAAGAGCTGAGTTATATAGAGACTTAATGATGTAGTAGTACTACTTACAGACGATGAGCAGGTGACCGCTGCTTTATCGAGGGCCAATTGATTGAAAAACCGATAGAACTCCTCAAATGGAATAGGCATCAGTTCAATTCCAACGAGGTCATGCTCCTTTTAACTCTCACATACAAAGTACTCCTCCCCTCGGTATCTGCAGGTTTTCATGTACCAATCATGCAATCTTCGCATCATCGTTGATAGAGAGCTTTCATCTTTGACGAGAGGCTTCCCGTACTTCGTATCTTTGTATCTGCACCTCCAAGAAATCAAAATGTACATCGTCGGGCAGGTAATCTTCAGGATTGCCATAACCGGGCACCATCCTCGGATCGACGACGTCGCTAGCAGGCACCTTGAGCGGGGGGCACGATTGCTTCGCTTGTTCGCCAAGCTGGGCAATTTGTTTCCCAGCTCGTCGTTCTTTCATTCTTTGATCACTTTGAGTACGTCCCGGCCTCTCCGCTTCGGCAAATGCCTTTCCAATAATGCGCTCATAGTTGCCTTTCGGCAGAGACTTGGGTGGTTTCCTCAGGGCAGCCAGAGTGCGCTTCGCTTTCACGGGATCTACCTTCTCCTCCGGAGGTGGACGTCTCTTTGCTTTCAACCCTGCAAACCAGTCATCCACTTCGGTCTGCGCGATCTTTGCGTTTTCCTCCTGGGTCCTCTCGTACGGTAACTTCTCTGGAGTCTTTAGAGAAGGACCGTATCTGTATTTCCTCCCGCCTTTGGCTGTACTGCTAGACGCCGGCAGAGCGAGCCAGGCGGATGTCTTCTTTTTGCTTGCTTACGAGGCGGAGGAGAAGGACTACGACGCCACGGAGCAGCCGGAGTGGCGGCGGGTCTCCTCCGCCTCTTGCCGACAAGGCGGCGAAGGAGGAGGCTGGCTGCTCGGCCTTGGCCGCGCAGCGCAAGGAGGCGGAGTGCCGCCACGCCGCCGGAGAAGGAGGCGGAGTGCCGCCACGCGTGCCTGATCGTCACTCACCGGAGGAGGAGGCGGTGGAGGAGGCTGAGTGCCCTGACTCACGGAGGAGGAGGAGGAGGCGGAGGCGTCCGATTCGGAAGGTTGATGAGCTCCTTCCGCCATAGGCATGGAGTCTTGAGCGAGAACCCAGCCTAGTCTCCCCTTCACCGGTAGGGTGGTCAAGCGGGAGGTCCTCAAATCCTCCGTTATTTCATCCACCATCACCTTAGCATATCCTTCTGGAATCGGGTGGCAGTGATAAGTTGTGCCGGGTCCACTAGGATAAACTTGGCCAACATCCGCCTTGACCTTCAAAGTCATCCATCGCGCCATAATGTGGCAACTTTGAGACTCCGTGATACCATCCACGGGATAGCCGGCAGAGCCGTCAAAACATGCCCGGTGAAGCAGCTCGGTGGAAGCCACGCTGCTTCTCCGCTGAGATGGCGGGGTAGCTTGGGGGAAGCTTGGCGTGTCGTTTGCTGCGATCTGCGCTTATCGTTCCTCTAGCCCCATTACCCTTTCGTGCAGCGCTGCAGTTGGTCCTGCTCCGCTTTCTTCCTCCTCTCGTGGGTTTTGTAACCCTGCGTCCGGAAAACCAACCTTCCACGAAAGGGAGCTTGGCGTGCCTCGTGTCCGTCCAGGTGCTCGAGATTCCCAAAGGGCCATTGTGAGCTCGTCCTTCTCCTCCTGTTTGGAAGGAACGTCCCTCATCTTGTTGCATCGATATAGTGTCGAAGCTTCCTGATTGGTATTTGCGGTTTCTCGTCCGTCCGGCACTTCCTCATTCACGGGGTCCAAGGTTCCGCCAGCCCGGAAGAACCAAGTCCGCAACGGTGCAGCGATACATTGTCTACGGTTCGATCCCTTTATCAAGCGGATCATGCTCAGCCTTGGATCACTTAGGCGGGCTTTGAGGTAGCCACGACCCGTGCAATGGTGAAGCTTCTTCTTCGCAGCATTTTTCTTGTTTGTCGCCGACATCTTCTTACTCTTTTCCAATGTCTTGTGGGCCACAAATGCGGGCGATGATCTTTGATCTTCTCATATTTGCCGATGAATTCTGGTGTCTTATCTTTCTCGACAAACTGGTTCAGCTCTTTCCTCCACCTCCTCATTAGGGTTGCCATCTTCTTAAGAGCAAAAGACTTGATTAATTGCTCTTTAACTGGCTTCTCCGGATCCTCCTCTGGCGGTAGGGTGAAATTTGCCTTCAATTTCAGTCCAAAGATCTTCTTTCGCATATCATTGACATAAGACACCTCAGGGTCTTCCTCCTTAGGCTTATACCATTGATGGATGCTGATCGGGATCTTGCCCCTAACAAGAACCCCGCACTGAGCAGAAAATGCATTCCTTGTCCGCATGGGCTCAATCGGTTCACCGTCGGGCGCGATTTCTATGATCTCAACTTTTTCTTCGGGCCTCGTCTCCTTACCGAAGTTGTGCTTGATCCGGAGGGCTAGAAATTATAAGGAAGAAAGACGAGAGTAATTAATATGTGTACATATACCGAAACAATGGATGCATCAATTAACTAGTCAGCACGGGCTTAACTAATATATATATACCTGGCGGACTCGGTTCGGTCACCGGAGCAATCGAGACGGTCTCCTTCGCTTGTACCTCCATTGTGTCACCGGAGCCATCATGAACATAGTCCTCTTCTTGTACCGGCATTAATGGGTCGAAGCCATCATGAACATAGCCCTCTTCTTCACCCAAGACGGTGTCGTTGAGAAATGACGCAACTTCATCACTTCCTTGTGCGATTATGTGCCCCAACATAAACCCATTTCTTCGTCTCTGGAGTGCTCCATAGTTTCTGCAAATATTTACAACATGTCAATTATTATTCAAACATGGTACAGATATATATATATATATATATATATATATATATATATATATATATATATATATATATATATATATATTAGTGGAAAACGTAGAACTAGCTAGCTAATCACAATAAGGAATCATGTTAGTTCGGGTGGCCTCGAGAGAGTTAATTTGTCGGGTAGGGGCGCGGTGGGAGGGGGTAGGAGACCAACATCGCTTTCTCTCTAGGGTTTGGGGTCGCCTCGACACAACGCTTCAAGGGTTAATTTGGGTGGCCTCGAGAGAGTTAATTTGTCGGGTAGTGGCGCCGCGGGAGGGGGTAGGAGACCAACATCGCTTCTCTCTAGGGTTTGGGTGTCCTCGAGAGTTTTGGTCGAGCGAGAGGGCCGAGAGGGGGGTGCTGCCGTTGGATAAGTTATCACGGTCGAGAGGGGGTATATATATCGACCGCCTCATGTCGGGTTATCTCGAGGGGGTTATATCGACAACGACACGACATACATATACATGGGAAAATAATGTTATCGGGGAGGGGGTATCGGTACCCCCCCTCGAGAAAGGAAAATAATGATACCAAGCCTCGGTATGAATGACATATTTTCTAATCTTTCTAATCTTCAAGCGCATTGCATCCATCTTGATCTTGTGATCATCTACGACATCTGCAACATGCAACTCCAATATCATCTTATCCTCCTCAATTTTTCTAATTTTTTCCTTCAACAAATTGTTTTCTTCTTCAACTAAATTTAACCTCTCGACAATAGGGTCGGTTGGAATTTCCGGTTCAACAACCTCCTAGATAATTAAAATCTATGTCACGTTGGTCGGCATAATTGTCATAAACAATAAATGAACCAATAGTTATGAAAAGATAATATATACCACATCCGAATCATAGACAGTGATTTAGGGACGACGAGGCGGATACCAAAACCATCGCACTATATAAGATGCAATAATAAAAGTAAGAACATTATACAAGTATCTATATAAACATACAAGTAAGAATTTTTTCCTTTCGAGAAGAAGATAAGATAAGAACAAGAGGCTCACCACGGTGGTGTCGGCGGCAGATCGGCGCGGCGATCGATTTACGGTGAAGAAGAGGACGGGACGTGACGGACCGCTAAACCTAGACAAATATTAAGGAAAATGGAGCTTGGAGGTCGAGCTTGGAGAGGAGAAAGTTTAAGTAGTGTGGCTCAGGCATTCCATCGAACACCTCGTGTGCATAGGAGGTGAGCTAGAGCACAACAAAGCTCTCCCCTCACCTGCCACGAAAAACAGAGCACTGGGAGTGCTCTGCTCGCGGGGGAGGGGTATATATAGGCAACTAATTGGTCCCGGTTGGTGACTCGAACCGGGACTAAAGGGCAGCCTTTGGTCCCGGTTCGTCCCACCAACCGGGACCAATGGTGGTGGGCCATGAGCGAGGCCCATTGGTCTCGGTTCGTCCCACCAACAGGGACCAAAAGGTCCAGACGAACCGGGACCAATGGCCCACGTGGCCCGGCCGCCCTGGGCTCACGAACCGGGTCCAATGCCCCCATTGGCCCCGGTTCTGGATTGAACCGGGACTAATGGGCTGGCCGGGCCTGGACCATTGCCCTGTTTTCTACTAGTGCGGGGACGCGTGCCGCCTCTTCGGACATGCCACCACACCACCCCACATTTATGAGGGCCCGGTGCGATGCTCGGGTGGCATTTGTACGCCCCCAGGGCCCCCGTCCCGCCTACCCCTGTAGCCTTTGACCACGGGATCTAGCCCTTTGACTTTGCACGGACGGGTTTTGAGCAGTGGACCTATCCACCCGGTTGTGTTACACTAGTAGAAAAAGGACCTAATATGAGACACATTAGTGCCGGTTCGATTTTGGCCCGGTACTAATGGTACCATTAGTGCCGGTTCGAACGGCTATACATTAATGCCGGTTCGTTTTGAACCTCTAGTACCGGTTCATGCCACGAACCGGTACTAAAGGGGTGGTGGCGTCAAGGCCGCATCGGGCCCGCGATCACCTTTAGTACCGGATCGTGGCACAAACCGGTACTAAAGGGCTAACCTTTAGTACCGTTTCGTGCCACGAACCGGTACTAAAGGGGTTTGACCTACAGTACCGGTTCGTGGCACAAACCGGTACTAAAGGGCAATTTTCAATCTCCACCCCCCCGGTATATCGCCATTTCAGTTTTGAAAAATACAAAAGAAAATGATAAAAAATTCAAAAAATAAAATTCTTCGAGATGTAGTTATATTATTACATCTACTAGTTAGGAAAATTAAAAAAAATTAAATTTTGACATGTTTTGCAAAAAGTGTAGGGAAAATGTAAAACGGCTATAACTTTTGCATACGATGTCGGAAAAAAACGTATAATATATCAAAAAATTCAGCACAAAAATCCGCATCCGATTTGGACTGCCTACGGCCTGTTTGCAATTTTTTAGAATCCTCAAATTCCAAAAGGAGAAAAAGATATGCTCAAATTTAAGGTTTTTTTTTATTTTGGTTAAATCTGGTCAAACTATGGTGAAACTACTTATTCAAGAAGTATTAATGTTACTACATACTTATTCAAGAATATTAGTGTTACTAAATAATTATTTCAATTTTTTGAATTTTGGTCAAATCTGGTCAAACTATGGTCAAAGTGTGGTCAAACTATGGTCAAACTTATTTAAGAAATATTAGTGTTACTAAATAATTACTGTTTTTTAGAATAATAGTTTCAAACACAAACGGTGAAATGTGTGACCTAATGCTCAAGCTAAAGCTACGAGGGTTAATAGGATTCTGACTTACATTTGTCGGGAAAACAACAAGTGCAGACTTGGAAAGTAGGGGGAATAGAACTCCGAAGTTAAGCGTGCTCAGGCTGGGGGAGTGAGAGGATGGGTGATCGGTCGGGAAGTTAGACGATTTGGAATGAGTGATCCACACTTGAGTAGTTAAGAGGGGCAATTAGAGACTAAACCATCAAATAATTCAGAAAATTGAAAATCGAAAAAAATCATTTTTTTTTAAATTTCAAAAAGAAATTTAAAAAAAAATTCCTTTAGTACCGGTTGGTAACACCAACCGGTATTAAAGGTCCCCCATACCACGGCGCGAGCTCACGCCACGTGGTGGGCCTTTAGTGGCGGTTCGTGCCGAACCGGTACTAAAGGGGGGGGGGGGGCTTTAGTCTCCACTCTTTAGTGCCGGTTGCAGAACCGGAATTAAAGGCCCTTATGAACCGGTAATAAAGCTCTATTTTCTACTAGTGTTAGGTCAGCCCATAGGAACACTTTGGAGCAACATCCGGGCCAGATCCACAGCAAGATCCCCTCCGTAGACCCGAGCGACGCTTCTCCCCCCCGGTGCCGGCGGCGGCGCCGTCCGTGAGGGGGGGCACACCCCGGAGACGCGTGCCGGGCGTTTGCACCCGCCACAACACTTCCAGACTTGTGAGAGGCCGCCTACGCAAGATTTGGCGGCATGCTAGCCCCCGGAGGCCGCCGGCCACAGTCGTAGACACGCGAAGAGCAATCCGCGTAGAGGGAATTGTTCAGATACTACTCCATCACGAACAATTATGAAAAATTACCATCAGTCCTACAACACATGTGCCCATGTCGTGTAAAAAACTCATGATTTTACCGCGCTCCGAGTATTTAATAATATTCACGCCTCATCGTTACCGCAGAACGTCTACTACCGTGTCATCGCCGTCCGTGAGGGGGGGCACACCCCGGAGACGCGTGCCGCCTCTTCGGACATGCCACCACACCACCCCGCATGTATAAAGGCCCCGTGCGATGCTCGGGTGGCATTGCTACCCCCCAGGGCCCCGTCCCGCCTAACCCTGTAGCGTTTGACCACGGGATCTAGCCCTTTGACTTTGCACGGACGGGCTTTGAGCAGTGGACCTATCCACCCGGTTGTGTTAGGTCAGCGCATAGGAACACTTTGGAGCAACATCCGGGCTAGACCCAGAGCAAGATCCCCTCCGTGTAGACCCGACGCGTCCGTTTCACCCCTCCAGGTGCCGGCGGCGGCGCCGTCCGTGAGGGGGGCACACCCCGGAGACGCGTGCCGGTCGTTTGCACCCGTCACAACACTTCCAGACTTGTGAGAGGCCGCCTACGCAAGATTTGGCGGCATGCTGGCCCCCGGAGGCCGCCGGCCACAGTCGTAGACACGCGAAGAGCAATCACAGAAGAGGAATTGTTCAGATACTACTCCATCATGAACAATTATGGAAAAAATACCATCAGTCCTACAACACATGTGCCCACGTCGTGTAAAAAACTCATGATTTTATCGCGCTCCGAGTATTTAATAATATTCACGCTGCCTCGTTACCAAAGAACGTCTACTACCGTGTCATCGCCGTCCGTGAAGGGGGGGGGGGCACACCCCGGAGACGCGTGCCGCCTCTTCGGACATGCCACCACACCACCCCGCATGTATGAGGGCCCGGTGCGACGCTCGGGTGGCATTGCTACCCCCAGGGCCCCCGTCCCGCCTAACCCTGTAGCGTTTGACCACGGGATCTAGCCCTTTGACTTTGCACGGACGGGCTTTGAGCAGTGGACCTATCCACCCGGTTGTGTTAGGTCAGCCCATAGGAACACTTTGGAGCAACATCCGCGCCAGACCCACTGCAAGATCCCCTCCGTGCAGACCCGACGCGTACGTTTCCCCCCTCCAGGTGCCGGCGGCGGCGCCGTCCGTGAGGGGGGGCACACCCCGGAGACGTGTGCTGCCTCTTCGAACATGCCACCACACTGTACGACATGTATGAGGGCCCAGTGCGACACTCCGGTGGCATTGTTAACCCTGTAGAGTTTGACCACGGGATCTAGCCCTTTGACTTTGCACGCACCGGGTCCCATACACACGGTAAACTAAAAATCTAAAAAACATAATAATTGAATTTATTAAAAAATCCGGTATTCATCATGGAAATCGGACAATTACGGTGAAACCTTCAGTGCCCGGGCACCGGGCCGGCTGCCCGGGCACTGGAAGTTTTACCATTATTGTCCGATTTCTTCATATAAGTCTAATGAATACCGGAGCTTATAACATATGGATTAGTGAACTATTTAAACAGGTCAAACTGCTTGTCCCTGGGCGAGGTGGGACTAAATTATGCCATTTAGCAGCCTCCTATCTATGTCGACGGCATAGGTGTCGACATTGGGTGCCACGTGGCATGGCAATCTATGCCGACGGCTATGTCGTCGGCATAGGGTGGCCTTATCCATTCGGGCGGCACCCTATCCCCATCCACATCCACTTATGCCCTATCCCCACCCCGAGCCCGACCCCGCCGTCAACCGACGCCGTGCCGCACCCGCCTTAGCTGCCGCCTCCACTCCGCGCCATGCGCCAGATCGCCGCCAGCTCCGGCGTCCCGGCCGCCACCACGGGCGTCCACTCACGCCAAGGCCACCGTCTCCCCACCCGCGTCGCGCCGCCGCCTCCACCCCCCTCCGCCGGACGCCTTCTCGCCAAAGGCCCCTGCCTCTGCCCGGCTGCTATGCCCCCTCCTCCGCTGTCGCCCCGCCAGCCCCGCCTGCCCGCCATTGCCGCCTCGCCCGACCTGCCCCTGCCCCACGGCCACCACCTCGCCCCATCCTGCGCTCCACCACCGCCTGGTCGCCCCCACCGGTCAGCCTCCTTGCCCTGCCTCTCCGTGAGACCTCCACCTTTTTCTTTTCTTTTTTAGATAGATAGATTGTTAGATATATAGATAGATAGATCAATAGATAGATAGATAGAGATAGATTGTTAGATAGATAGATCGTTAGATAGATAGATAGAGATAGATAAATTTTTGGTTCGATGAGATGAATCGATGATGATGATGAATAGACGATGATGATGAATATATTGTTGATATTGTTAGTTGTGATGATGATGATGATGAATATTTATTTAATATTGTTAGTTGTGATGATGATGATGATGATGATGAATATGGGATGAAATAACCCTACATGATTCAAGAATAAATGAATGCATGTTTATATGTTTTAAATATGCTTTATGAGTTGTGATGTTCTAAATTTTTGTCGCCTTGGAATTTGAAGGTTTTGTAGAGTTTCATGTCGGTGGAGTGATCGTCATCGGAGTTGTTCATCACGGATCGACCCTCCTCTGTTCGACTACTTCCTCTACAGCCGAGGGTGAGCTACGAATCCACCTACACCTCCTACATTCTTTTAATCATGTCACTAGATTTCATTCTCAAGTCAACTGGCGTACCCTAGGTGTCTCCCGTCCGAAAGGGTTGCATCGATAAATATGCATTCAATTGCATATTTATAACCGCAGCTCTTTCGGATTGTCCAAATTTTCCACGGGCAGCCCGAGGATGTGTAGATTGGGTATGTTCTCCATGTTCTACCCCGTTTCGAGACAGGATTTCGGCGGCGCCTCCCCATTGTTCTCCGGAGCACATTCTCTCGGCTATTTGCCGAGATGTGTATCTGGAGAACAGAGGGGAGGTGCTGCCGAAATTTTGTCTTGGAACGGGGTAGAATGGAGAACGTACTCAATCTACACATCCTCGGGTGGGATTAGGACCCATCTTTACCTATTAGAGATGTAGGTGGATTCAACGCGGTAGAAATTGAAAATTTGATGTGATTAATTTAAGTGAATCCTTAATTATGTTGTGTGGCTTGCAAAAAAGCAGAGGATGTCACATAATCAGTGGATGTACAGTGGTTTTATCCGTCGGAATCGAGTAACATCAGAGTGGATCATGAAAACCGATGTGTATTTGAAGGAGATATTCTGTCGTCCAATGAGAATTATCCCACCATGCCCCTGTGCGAAATGTGCCAGACGTCACCGTAGAAATCAGACGGACATGAGTGAGCACCTTCGCACACACGGATATATGCCAAACTTTGACATGCCGCCGATAGACATAGCCGAGCAGGACCGTGGTAGAGAGGAGGTGATGCGACAACGCATCGATGGATATGAGGACGACGGGTCGTGGACATGCTAGATGATGTCATTGTTGCAGAAATGGCAAATGCGACACCTTTAGAGAATGAACCAGAGGAGCCGGAGGCAACCGCAAAGGCCTTCTTGGAGGTCTTGTCCTCGTCGAAGAAACCTCTTTATGCGGGTGCAAAATATCTCGCTTGGATGCCATCTACAAATCGATCGCAAATAAGGCTGAGTACGATCAGAGCTGTAAATGCTTCAAGCATTCACGGGAGTATGGGCTAACAGCCTCCCCGAGGGTCATGAACTGCCAAAAGCATGTACGATACAAAGAAAATCATGAGGGCACTCTCTATGGATTATGAGAAAATAAATGTTTTCCCGAAGAATTGCCTTTTGTTTAGGCACGAGTATGCGGATGACAAGTACTGTAGGAAGTGTGGTTCGTCTCGGTACATTGAGGTGGTCGGTGTGGATGGTGAGAAAAAGTAGCTAACCATCCCCGTTAAGGTTCTTCGGTATCTTGATTTTGTAAAAAGACTGCAGCGCCTTTTCATCACGAAGGAGTATGCCAAAATGATGAAGTGGCACAAGGAAGGTATAAGGTACAATCCAAAAAAAATCGTACATCCATCGGAAGGGGAAGCATGGAAGTCGTTCGATGAAGAATACCCCGAGGAAGCATCCGAGGCTAGGAATGCCAGAATAGCTATATCAGGTGATGGGTTGAATCCATATGGTATGTCGTCCAATCCATACAGCTGCTGGCCCGTGTTTGTAATTCCGCTCAATCTTCCTCCCGGTGCCCTAATGCAACGGAAGACCATGTTCTTGTCGCTCATCATTCCGAGGCCTGATTACCCGGGGAAGCAATTGGGTGTGTTTATGCAGCCATTGGTGGATGCTTTGCACCATTCTTGGTACTTTCCGAGGTTGACATACGACCGGGATCTGCAGAGAAATTTCTTGATGAAAGTTTGGTTGCACTATTGCATGCATGACTTTCCCGGCTATGCTCTATTCTGCGGATGGTGTACAAGTGGGAAGATGCCATGCCCAGTGTGCATGCAGGCTGTGCGAATGATTTGGCTGAGTAAGGGTGGAAAGTATGTAGCCTTTGACCTACATCGACAGTTCGTCCCTCCAGACCATCCAGACAGGGAAGACAAGAAGAACTTCACGAAAGGCCGGGTTGTTCATGAAGTAACCGAGATTCCAACATTTTCGGGGGAAGATGTTCTTGCTCGGCTAAAAGCTCTCAAGCCTAAAGTCAAAGGCAAAGCCAAAGCCAAAGCCAAAGGCTTCGAGGGATATGGTGAGACGCACAACTGGACTCACATTACCCCCTTCTCGCAGCTTCCCTATTTCAAGGACCTCAAACTTCCGTACAATATTGATCTGATGCACACTGAAAAGAATGTGGCAGATTCCCTTTTCCACACGATCCTCAACATTCTTGATAAGACGAAGGATAACGTTAAAGCTAGAGCCGGTCAACAGAGAATTTGTGATAGACCACGCCTGAACATGAAGCCTCCCACAGGCGGTCGAAAAAACTGGTTCAAGCCAGATGCTGACTTTGTCCTTAAACCGCCAAAAAGGAAGTACTTATCTGGTGAAACAAATTTTGAAGTTCACCGATGGTTATGCATCGAATATAAGTAAGGGAGTCAATCTTTCAACGGGCAAAGTGACCGGCCTGAAGAGTCATGACTACCATGTATGGATTGAGCGGATAATGCCTGCGATGGTTCGAGGCTATGTCCCCGAGCATGTCTGGCGAGTGCTTGCTGAGCTTAGCCATTTCTTCCGCATGCTCTGTGCTAAAGAAGTAAGTAAAGAGGTGATTGAAAAATTGCATAAGAAGGCACCGGAGTTGATAGTCAAGCTAGAGAAGATCTTTCCGCCAGGCTTCTATACTCCGATGACACATCTCATTCTACACCTCGCGAACGAGGTATTGTTGGGGGGGCCTGTGCAGAATCGCTGGCAGTACGGCCCTGAGAGACAGAACAAGCATCTCTGATGGAAATGTGGAAACAAAGCTAAGATTGAAGCTTCCATAGCTTAGGAAGTTATCCTAGAGGAGGTGTCAGACCTCAGGACATCATACTATCTGCACCATGTTCCCCATCTGCATAACAAGGTGCCTCGGTACAATATAGAAGAGCCCAAGTATTAACCCAGGCTCCATCTAATCAACGCGCAAGGTGGGAGGGCTGGGGCCTCCAAATATTATAACATCCCACGGCAAGAGTGGGAGGACCTCATGTTCTATATCTTGCACAACATCAAGGAAGTTGAGGAAGTGTGGATACCACTACACCATTCCTTTATGTCTTCCACATCATCATGTTCCATGTTCACTTAGTCCCGGTCTAACACCGCTTTTCTTTTTTTAGTGATTTCGTTCAAGAGGAATGGATATGAATGAATCCTCCTACTGAGGTGAAGGCACTTACTCTTCTCCATCATGGAAACCCTAGACGTAAAAATTTTGTTGCTTGGTTCATGGAGAAAGTAATTTTCCACACTCCCCTATTAAATACCTAGTTCAACATTTATTAGTTAACCAAACTAATGCACTAATAATTTCAATTATACTTGTAGGGAAAAGATTCGAACATATCTATGGATGATGAATTGAGATGGGTTTCCATGGGTTTTGACCCTGCCGTCATGACATGTAAAAGTATGATGTGAATGGGTATCGCTTCCATACAGAGGAGCACCAAAACTGCCGGCCCGATCCCAAAACTATAATACTGGAGTGTACACCCCCGGTCAAAATTTAGTAGACTACTACAGAAGGGTACAAAAAATATACGAGGTTAAATTCCGCCAGGGGCGTGAGACCCTAAGTCTACCTGTGTTCAAATGCCGATGGTTCGATCCGCGGGAGGGGGTAAAACATACGCCTTCCATTGGTTTGGTCGAAGTTAAACCATCAACCGTCTATGCTGAGCCGATCTCTTCATTGCGGCTACCCAAGCTACACAAGTATATTATCTACCTTACCCATGCCAGAAAGAGTATCTAAAGGGTTGGGAAGTTGTGTTCAAGGTGTCGCCACATGGTAAGCTACCTGACCCGAATGAAGACGATTACTACAACATTAACCCCATGACATACGAGGGAGTGTTCTATCAAGAGCAACCTGATGATGATGATGATGATGTGGTTAGAAATGATGACGCTAGACTATTGGGTGATGATGATGTGGATCCAAACATCGACGATGCACGGAATGATGGTGAGACCATTGTCAATGAAAATGACATACTTATGCTAGAAAAGTTAAATGAAGACGTTGACGACGAGGAAGAGCCTCCACCTCCGTCGGACAAGAAGATGATATGATTGATAGTGATGATGAGACAGACCGATAAAGAGCTTACAACAGTGATGATTCATATGGGTTCTAGCAGATGTACATTTCAAGTCTTTTTTTCTATAGTTTAGGAATATGCCTTTTTATGCATTTTTATTAATGTGTTTATTATCATGCCTTTTCCTTCATTTCATTAATTTACTAATTGCTTATTCTCTTTTCAATGCAGGTTCGTGGAACATGGGCAAGGGAAGGCCGACGGCGTGGGTTTCCTCACGCAAGGTCGCGGCCTGCCTAGTCGGAGTGGTCGAGCACGTAATCCTCCCCCTCGGCTACTTGACGATGACTCCTCACAGGGAGGTCGAGGGAGAGGTGCCCCTAGAGGAGGAGGGGGCGGGGGAGAGCCTCTAGAGGGCGAGGTGCTGTTGGGAGAGCCACTACAGGGGGTCGCGGCCAAAAAGAGCACACCCTCACCGACTTAGGGGTGTTGTCTTCGAGGCCCTCCTCTAGTGAGGTACCCTCCTCTAGTGATGTACCATCTAGCGAGGAGGAGGACGAGGAGGATGAGGATGAGGAGGAGGAGGTTCGGGATGGGGCCGAGGAGGAGGTGGAGGAGGAGGCAGGCGAGGAGGAGGAGGACGAGGAGGAGGAGGAGGAGGTTGGGGAGGGGGAGGCAGGCGAGGAGGAGGGTGGTGGCGGGGATGATGGTGGTGACGGGAAGGGGGTTGACAACAAGGGGTGGCTGCGTGGTAATGCAAAGCTCCCAAAGCAGGTTCCAGCTACTGAGGAGCAGAAGTGGCTCATTGAGCCCACGGGGAAAGAGTAAGTTCCACTTTATAATAATTTCATTATTTTGCTTGTCACATGCTTATTCCGGTTGTTATTTATTTTGCTTGTCACATGCTTATTCCGGTTGTTATTTATTTTGCTTGTCACATGCTAATAATTCATTCTTTTGCAGCAACTGGATATATTCTAAAGGGGTCCATATTCCCAACGGCCTCATCACCGTCTTCTGGAAGTTATATCGGTCGGGGTTGTACTGTCCGGATCCAGTCAGGCAGCCGGACCATCGGGTTTTGGCCACGAGCTGGGACCACTGGAAAGCGGCCCTCCACGCGGACCATGAGACCCATGCCAAGGCCGTGATCACTACTTTCTGGGTGAGTTCTCTTTAGAACCACAACTCCATTCTAGTTTCATGAATGATTTAACTCATGGCTTCTTCCATTCTTGTTTCATGCATGATTGTAGAAATTCTATCGAGTTCTTCCGGAGCACAGCGCTAGAGCGGACCAGATCGTGCTGCGCCAATGCAAGAAGAAGGCCCGCCAGATGCAGTACGAGGTGCGCTATGTGGCCATCTCGACATACTACCACGACTATCTTGGTGTGAAGATCACCAAGGAAGAAGCGCTGATGATGGGCATTACCTTGGAGAGGCACGAGTTCTTGGTGGTAAGTATAAAAGATTTTTCATTATGCTTTCATTACCTTGTGGTACATTTCACCGTTTCGTGTTGACATGCCATTATGCTTTTATTATGTAGGTGTGTCCAAATTCGTGTTATGGAAAAGACGAGTCATGGGCGGCATTGGTGGATCTTTGGTGTGATGAGGCTGGAGCCTGGGCAGCTATGAGAATAAAAAACAAGGCTAACCGAGGGAAGGAGGGAGTACATGCTCAGGGAAACTGAAACCACTATCTCCACAACGCAGTTAATGTATGACTAACCCCATTAAACATTCTTCTTCTTCTATTTACCATCACTTTCTTATGTATGACTAACCTCTGTTTGGTGGTGCAGCAGAAGAAACTGAAGCGGCCGCTCTCACACATGCAGACGTGGGAGATCGCCCATACGCGGAAGGACCCCAAGCCTGGCGAGCCCAAGTACTACGGCAAGAAGACCGCGGGGCGGAAGAAGACCTACTCAGCAGCGTATCTGAAGTTACATCCTGACACACCTGACCCCATTGCAGCGGATTTGGACGAGAGGGCGGTGGTGAGCATGTGGCCCAAGGAGCACGGTCGGGAGGAGGTTCTCGATGCTGTGATCACTCCTACTATCTCCTACACACAGCTCCGTCGGATCGACCCGAGCCTGAGCCAGCGCACGAGCCAGCCAGTGACCAGTGCACAGTCCCTCTTTCAGGAGCAACAATATGTAAGTATTTTCCCTCTTATCTTCATTGCACACTTTATTTTCTGCATTTAGTAGTTTTATGAGTTCCATCATGTCATACCGTAGGCCTACCTGGAGTACACACGCCAAGAGACCATGGCGTGGCATGAGAGGCTTTATGAACGCCAAGTGCAGAGGGATCGCTAGATGCAACATGCTTTTCAGGAAATGGCGGCCAGCATGTGTCCTCGGGCCAGTAACCAAAGATAATGTCCGCCAAAGACAACCAAAGGTCTTGCCGACCTTTGAGGAGTTTGTTGCACGTAACGCTGCCCTCGCCGGTTAGTTCATCCCCAATCTATTCACCCAAAGCATGTCATGCCTTTCAACACAGTCATATATCCCGTTAATATGTCTTTTCAACATCCAGGGAACAGGTGGATCTATCATTGGCAGTGGTCTTCGCAGCACTCCCGAGACACGGAGCCCGACCACTCCGATCCACGGAGGCGGAGGCGGAGGTGGAGGCGGTCTTGGCGGTAGCGTTGCTGCTAGCAAAGGATTTAATTGGCTTCGGCGGTCTTGGCAAGGCGACCTCCGCGGTGCTCGACGCCCCGCGCTTAAGCCTTTCGGTTACCTGTGTGCTTATGCTTATGTTTATTTAGATGACTTGTGTGTGGTGATGATCCTTTAGATGACTTGTGTGCTTCTCTATATGCTTATGCTTATGTTTATGTTGATTGTGATGATGCTTATGCATATGTTGTTGTGATGGTGCCGGATGATATCCCGATGTGTTCTATATGTCTATTTCCATCATATATATCTGCTGATATGTGCTCCATATTTGAATTAAATCGATCTGAAAACAAACAGAAAAAAGAAAAAAAATCAAATGCAAACTATGCCGACGGCTAGGCCGTCGGCATAGGTCGGTGAAGCTCGATTCGACATCGTGGCGTCTATGCCGACGGCCTCAGCCGTCGGCATACATGCCACGGTCGCGAATCGGAGATCCCGAGAGGATATGTCGACCGGCCAGCCGTCGGCTTAGTTTCAAACTAAGCCGACGGCTAGGCCGTCGGCATAGGTGTGCCACGTGGCGACCAGACGTTGGGCAAACTTGACGGCGGCCGCCGTTAGACATGAACGTTGCCGACGGCCAGGGCCGTCGGCATAGATGTACGGCCCCCGTCGGGAAAGCTACTATGTCGACGGCCTTTCTATGCCTACGGCCTCCCGGGCTACGCCGACGTATATGTTGCCGACGGCCCTATGCCGACGGGGGCCGTCGGCATAGGTCTGTCCCGATGGGATTCAGGGCTGTGTCGACGGCCCTGGCCGTCGGCATAGGGGGCGATTCTGGTAGTGCGCGGTTCACCTACCCGGTTGCACATGACACTGGGTGGAGGATTTTTTCCTTCTAATTCTGTGACACCCTACGTTTAGATGGAAAAAATGTATTTTTAACCTATGGGACACTAGGTCATCTTCTTTCTGGGTCTGCCCCTGGGGCTAAGGACCTGAAAATAGTGCTGGCTTCTCAAAGATGATCCTAGTGTATACAGACTTCTTAACCTGTTTTTGCTAGCATGTTCGTGTGCTCGTGCCATCTGGGACGAAGTCAAGAGCTCCTTCGATGTGTTTTTGAGAAAATTTAATTTCCACTCGTCCCGGCAGTAGTTATTCAATTTTCTCTTGTGTGTCAAGAATAGTGAGGCTACAGTCATGGCTGTCACCGTGTGGCATATTTGGGATGCACGAAATTCTGTGAGAAATAATAGTGAGGCTCCTCAACCGTTAGGGTACCAGCCTTCTCGAGTCTATAGCAATTACAGTGGTAGTTCTCTCTTAGATACAACTTGCGAAAGGAGAAAGCAAAATGAAAAATAAAGCCGTCGTGACGTGCTTGATCCACTGAATTCCAATCACAAGTGTCCTTCCTTCTTTAAGTACGCGTCACCCACTCGGGACCAACAAACCTACAATTTGATTGTGCAATCTTTGCTGGCGTCCCGATGATGCGGTTCTCTCTCCAATTGGTCCCCGTGCTATGTTTGTCTACAATGGCAGCACTTTTCTCTACCATGGCAGAGTTTCCTAAAGTGGGCTCACCGGTGGTCTGTTTCGCTGCAATGAAAGTGTTTCCAGCAGCTGCCATGGAAGTGGTTTTGTCTGTTGCAATCATAGCGTCAATTGGGACACTGACATCCCTCCTCCTCCTCCTTAAGGTGCGGCTCGACCCCAAGTCGGCAGGTTGTGTGCGCGATGTTGTAGTGTAATGGCGTTTACCCATGTAGCTTCCAGTGTAGCAGACCTGACCATCGAATGAGTAGTTGTTCGCAGCAATCGATGGGTGTTTGACGCCATATGTTGTTGATGATCTCGATCGAACCAAAGCAGCGCTGGCTATAGCACGGGTAGATCAGTGGTAGCTGGAGTACCTAGAGATAGATCTTGCCGCATACGGGAGAGATGAAAGACAGGGTGAATCTTTGAGGTCTCGAGCAGAGCCAATTCATAAGATACTGGGTTGATGACACGCAAAACGTTAAAGGGCCCAAAGTATTTGAACACCAACTTGTGGTTGGCACGGTGATCCACCAAACTTTGCACATATGGTTGCAACTTGATGTAAACAACATCACCTGGTTTTAATGAATGATATGTGCGCAACAAAGGGCATCCGAGCCAGGTTTATGCGTAGATGTTATATGCACGAGTAGAACACAAGTGAGTTGTGGTCGATACAAGTCATACTGCTTACCAGCATGTCATACTTTGGTTCGGCGGTATTGTTGGATGAAGCCGCCCGGACCGACATTACGCGTACGCTTACGCGAGACTGGTTCTATCGACGTGCTTAGCACACAGATGGCTGGCGGGTGTCAGTTTCTCAAACTTTAGTTGAACCGAGTGTGACTACGCCCGATCCTTGTTGAAGGTTAAAACAACACTAACTTGACGAACTATCATTGTGGTTTTGATCCGTAGGTAAGAACGGTTCTTGCTAAGCCCGTAGCAGCCACGTAAAACTTGCAACAACAAAGTAGAGGACGTCTAACTTGTTTTTGCAGGGCATGTTGTGATGTGATATGGTCAAGGCATGATGTGATATTTTATTGTATGAGATGGTCATGTTTTGTAATGGAGTTATCGGCAACTGGCAGGAGCCATATGGTTGTCGCTTTATTTTATGCAATGCAATCGCCTCAGAATTGCATTACTTATCACTAAGTGGTAGCGATAGTCATAGAAGCAATAGTTGGCAAGACGACAACGATGCTACGATGGAGATCAAGGTGTCAGGCCGGTGACGATGGTGATCATAATGGTGCTTTGGAGATGGAGATCAAAAGCACAAGATGATGATGGCCATATCATATCACTTATATTGATTGCGTGTGATGTTTATCCTTTATGCATCTTATTCTGCTTTGATTTGCGGTAGCATTATAAGATGATCTCTCACTAAAAATTTCAAGGTACAAGTGTTCTCCCTGAGTATGCATTGTTGCCAAAGTTCGTCATGCCGACACACCACGTGATGATCAGGTGTGATAAGCTCAACCTTCACCTACAACAGGTGCAAGCCAGTTTTGCACACGCATAATACTCGGGTTAAACTTGATGAGCCTAGCATATGCGTATATGGCCTCCGAACACTGAGACCGAAAGGTCGAACGTGAATCATATAGTAGATATGATCAAAATAGTGATGCTCACCATTGAAAACTACTCCATTTCACGTGATGATCGGTCATGGTTTAGTTGATTTGGATCACATGATCACTTAGATGATTAGAGGGATGTCTATCTAAGTGGGAGCTCTTAAGTAATATGATTAATTAAACTTTAATTTATCATGAACTTAGTCCTGATAGTATTTTGCAAATTATTTTGTAGATCAATAGCTCGCGTTGTTGCTTCCCTATGTTTTTACATGTCTTCCTAGAGAAAACTAAGTTGAAAGATGATAGTAGCAATGATGCAGACTGGGTCCATGATCTGAGGTTTATATCCTCATTGCTCCACAGAAGAATTATGTCGTTTATGCACCGCTAGGTGACAGACCTATTACAGGAGCAGATGCAGACGTTATGAACGTTTGGCTAGCTCAATATGATACTACTTGATAGTTTAGTGCACCATGCTTTACGATTTAGAACCGGGATTTGAAAGACGTTTTGAACATCATGGAGCATATGAGATGTTCCAAGAGTTGATGTCATCGGCGTTGGTGTAATTGCCCGCTCTTCCTTCGGCGCGTCGACAATGCCCTCACCATCCTCGTCCACCTCGAACTCATGGTCTTCGAAATGCATGTCATTGGTTTGAGACTAATGCGAATTGTTGGAGCCAACACCCGTAGTTGACATGTATGCATCATCGTTGACACTACGAGATATATAGAACAATGCAAATAAGCTATCTATATGGATGCATTCAAAAAATAACAAGAAAAGAAAAATTGGAAAAAAATTCTACTTTTGGGGCATATCGTCGAACACGTTGTGCGCGTCGGCGGCTGGCTCAACGAGTGAGCTTGCCAGCGCTTCGGTAGACGCCGCGCCCGTCACACGCCCTGCAAGCTTCTTTCTCCTCTCCTTCGATGTGCCGGAGCCGTCCGTCGCCTTGTTCTTCTTCGCGGATGTCTTTCCCTTCTTCGGCCGCGCCGCATTGGGGAGCTTCGAGGGGTCGGCGGCGGCACGGGATGGCGTCGGCGCGACGCCACCCGCTCCTGTGGTCATCCGCGGCGGCATGAAGAGGTCGCGCGCGAGGCCAATGCTCGGAGGAGCTCCGGCGATGGCGAGGCCAACGCTCCCCACGCTAGGCTTTTCGGCGGCGGCGGCGGCGGCGGGGGAGGGGTCGCGGATGTAGGATGGGGTGAGCGGGGTACCGCCGCCAAGGCCCATCGGGACAAGTTTGCTGGCGCTCGACGCTGCTGGGCCAAGGTGGCGGGAGGAGAGATCGGCGTGAGCTGCCAGGTGTAAGCGCTGAAGCCGGTGCCCAAATACACTACGCGAAGTCGTTTGCATCACGCCTAACTACATATGCCACGAAGCGCGGTTATTGCGCCCACTGAAGCTTGTCTACAGGTTGCTGCGTCGCTTAAAATGGCAAAATTTGCGGCGCGGCGCTTGTTTAGCGCGGCTGTTGGAGATGCTCTTAGTTTTACTCTTATTTTTATTTTCTGTTTTGTTTTAATCTGCATGAAAATAATTCATAGTTACAAAAAGGTTACAAAATTCCAAAAAATGTGATATTGGAAAAGATGTTCAAGAAATAATAAAAATTCATAGATTCACAAAATGTTTGTGACTTTAAAAAATGCTAACATATTTAAAATTTTCACAAGTTGCAAAAAGAATTCATGAATTCAAAAAATGTTCATTAATTTGCACAAAATGTTCACAGATTTCAGAAAATATTCACATTTGCATAAACAATATTCAGAAAAATTGTTCGATTATTACAAAAATGTTTGTTAATTTGAATAAATGTTCACGAATTCAAAATAATTCATGATTTTTTATTTTCACAAGTGTAAAAAATATGTTCATGAATTTCTAATTTGTTTCCCAAATTTCAAAAAATGTTAATCGATTTAAGTAAAATTCCATGATTTTCTTTCACAATTTCAGAAAATGTTCATTGCTTAAATTTTTTTCACCAATTCAAAAAAATGTTCAAGATTATCAAAAACAATTTCATAGTATCAAAAAGTATCATGAATTTTTGAATTGCTATTCACATCTTAAAAATGTTCGTGATTTCAAAAAACTTCATGGATATGAAAACTATTCATGATTTCCAAAAAAAAAATCATAATTAAAAATTATCATGAATTTGAAAATTGTTCATAAAATGAAATATTAAAGAGGCAAAAATAAAGAAAAAGTAAATGGAAAAAAATGTAAAAGGAGAAAAAACCAAAAGAAAAAAATTGTTTGGGAAGGAACTGAACGTGCCATTTGGTCGGCCCAAACGCGTGCCAACTACTCATCGGCCCACGAAAAATGCAGCGCAAGCCAGGCCGACAAGGCGGCCCAAACAGGCAAACACACATACCAGAGATGGCATAGAACATCCCTGGTTCAGGCTCCTCCCACTACAAGAAATATGGCCAATTATGACTCCCCATTTTTGTCGTTAATTCGTCATTGGTTTCATTTATTGACCTTTTTTTGACCAAATTCGGAAGGTCCATAGTTGGCCGTTAAGAACGAACAAACGTGACCTTTTCCAGAATTTTTTTCATGGCCACCCTTGACCAAAATTTAGGTCGTTAAATCTTTGACATAAATTATGGTCATTACTAATGAGCCCAAACCACGAGGGATCTGATGTGGCGAGCCAACGTGGCACATGCGATGACATGGATGCCATGTAGGATCGGTCCAAATCAGTTGTTTTAATGGGCTGGGCCCAATAATTCAGCCCACTTTTAAATTTACTTTTGGGCCACAAACATGGGCCAAGCCCAACAGATCAGTTCTTGGGCTGAGTTGTGCAACCCATTTATTTAATCCATCATTAATTGGGCCAACCCTTTTATCTACCAAACATTTTGTTTTTTTTCTGTCAAAGAGCCTTGAAACGGTCCAGCCCACTAACACAATTTGGTATTTTCAGTTCAGCCCTTATTGAAGAGTGACCAACAACCAACAAAAGATCTCAAAAAGAAAAATACATTGTACAATTTGGCAGTTAACCAACACAGGAGAATATAATGACAATAATAATATAATTCTCCAGGATTTCAATAACTTAGGCCCAACATTATCTTTTACACCACAGGTTCATAAGATGCACCAAACAAAATAACAAAAACCAATGTTCATAATATGGCCATGTCCATGTTGTGCACTAGTATCCAGTAACATAAGATGGTACCAACCAACACAACACAACCAGTGAAGGAATGTCGGAGGGACATTCTTTAGTGAGAATGTCAGCAACAATAGCAGCATCACTCTTTGGTTCTCCACCTTTTGGTACCTCTTGTTCCATAGCACTTTCCATGTCAGCCTGACATTTAAAGAAAGATGTACACATGAGCAGAGTAGTATGTCCATCAATATATTGCAGTTGGTTCTGAATGACTAGGAAACTTTATAAGAAAATTATTCAAGAATAGATTTCCTAGTAGCAGCAATTGAAGAAGATAACATCATAATACTAATACAACACCTGACATTTAAAAATAAGATGGGAAAATCTATACTTCACACGACGCACACCTGCGTCTCATGCGGCGGCTACCCCGCGCGGCTAGCTACAGCGCGGTGCACTGTTTGCTCAATACAGACATGCAGTGATTGCTACATGGGCTGGACAACACATGCTTTTGTATATCCAAACTACATGCTACTAATTAAGTAGTAGTTATTTGAAAACTTTGTAGCAGACAAGCAGAACAAATATTACTTGCTAATTATTTTTTTGCAAGTTACTGTTAGCTACATGAAATAAGCATGGCACAAGGTTTACTAAACAGGTAAGAATGCGAAACAAACCATTGTTGAAATATAAATCGAGCACGTAGCTTAAATGGGAACATGGAGCAGAGAAGAACTTAGTACATTTCAGGAGCGCATATGTTGTTTCTTTAGTACATTATACAATATCGATAAACTGTCATAAGTCCTAGACATTTCATTCAGATCATATATGAAATGACACGAGTTTGTCCATTCTGAAAGCTGGGAAGATAGATGCTTCGCATAATCACTAGACAAATAATCAAGAGCATACAACGACTCTCTTAATTACCAAAGTGTCCAACTACAAAGCAATGCCTGTTGGAATACTATAGGAACTGAAATTGCTTGTATAATATCGCATTTCCAGTACCAAAATGAATGTGCAATGCGATTAGGAAAGGGAAAATAGCAGCCATGCAACAGAGGACTGGGACAAACAAAAAAACTATAATAAAAAAGGAATCATATACAGTACTACTTTCAACGAATCATCTCTATCAGATCCGTCGAGTAGAAATCATGTAAGGAAATCAAGTGTAACAAGGATGCGGTAAACAAGCCACATCAACACATTAAAGAATACTAGAAACTTACTATCGCTTGAGTTGTCCCTCCACATGGAGTGGATGACGATCCGTTGTTGAGCTGCCTTCTGGCTGTGCCCTTGTAGAGAGGGTAATGGCAGGCACGGCAATGGACATGGCCATTAGCTGCACCCACGACCCCTCAATGCTCTCCCCGCCCGGAGAGGAGGTGCCTTCCATACGGGCTCCTTCGGGTCTGAGAGAGCAAGAGCGAGGTGGGGGTTAGTAAGCATCAAGGATGCTGCTGTTCTTGGTCAAGCTAAGCAAAAATTAAAGTATACTACAAGCATAAAAAAAGTCAAACAAGCTCATTAGGTGATGAAGAATATAATTCCAATGCAATCTGTTAGCCGAACACACCTTGCCACCCCAACCAGCTGACGATCCAATAAAATGTCTAGAAAATTCTGTTGAGTGGCATCGGTCCCGATTTCTATCTGGTGTGCTAGTAAATTTGGACGATGGATGAACATCAAACATATCAAGAACAACAGTACATCAAGGCATCAACCTAATTTCGGTAAGCAAATTAACTCAATTTAAAGAGCTTGATGGCAGCTAAAAACTAACTCCCAATCTATAAGGTTCAGTTCAATGTAGTTGGGGCGGACCAACTGCATAATATCAGATCAAGGCAGCCACCTAATTTTCGTAAGAAAATTAAATGAATTGAAAGAGATAAATCTTATTTTCTACTTGGCTCCCCACACTCTACTCCACTACGGAGGCACCGTAACTAATTTGCAATCAACTCCGAATAGTAAGTAGAGTATATTTTAGAAATCGGGAAATAAACTAACCTATTTAATCACAACAAGGTGGCATGCATAAAAATCTGGAAATAAACTAACCTATAAAATATGAATCAACAAGAGCATCTTGCCTGGCATGTGGCAGACCACACGATCTACCACGAGCACGCAGCAGAGCCCAATCAGATCAGATCCTTACTTAGTGCACATCTTGCAGCCCCTCGTTGCACGTCGGTCACCCTTCACCGACACTCAACAATTCTATCAAGCAGCTATGGAAGCAAACTTATCGCTGCACAGTTATCTTTAGCTATGGATGATAATACCGAATCACACAAATTTGTGGGCTTACCCAAAGAGCCTTGTCACCGAGAATGCAAGGAAAGAGGCCCTCGATCCTGCATAGCAAAAGAAATCCTTTCATTACACGAACACAAATTCTAGTAAATCTCTACAACATGCAAGAGGCTTTCAGATTTGCGTAAACATTTTCATCGTACATCATGTCAAATCACTCTACACCTAACCCGACACTATGAGGAACAACTCGCATAATGCTACATGGAAGTCAATTAATCCCCAATTACTCGGCCTCATCGCAACCATCGACACAAATGAATAACACCGACGGTAGGGAAAATCCAAGGATAAGTCGCTGGGGTTGGGGAGGTGGTGACTAGCAGCAGTGCCGTGCCGCTACAAGTCCCGGGTAACCTCGGCCATTGAAATCTAGATTTGAGGACGCTGCAGGCGAGGAGGATGGGGATGATGCAGACCTTGCCGCCTGTGTAGTACTCGGTGTGGCGGAAACACGCTGGAGAGGACCTTGACGCGCGACACGCCAGCGGGCGGCGCCACCTGCACGTCCTTGACCACCAGCAGCTTGTTCACCTCGTACGCCACCGCCGTTGCACGCAAACCGAACCCCAGCTCAGAGGTGGCGGAAGGGCAAGGAGGGAGCGCCAGGTCGTCCTTGAGGCACCACGGCCTCCGGGGACGACGAGGCCACTCATCATCGCCACAAGCAAGCAGCTGCCGTGAGGGCGGCTCGGCAGGCACCGCGATGGGCGCCCCGCAGGATGCGTCAGCAGAAGGAGGCCGGGGACAGAGGTGGTGATGCACTGCTGCTTGGACATGCGGGACGGCAGCCTCGTGAAGGAGGCGGCGAACACCAGCCCCGGCGCTCGACCGGCCAAGGAGGGCAAATGGGAGCGATTGGGAGGGGGAGGAGGCGGCACAGGCGAGGAGGAGGGCATTGTCGTCGATCTGGATCGTGGAGAGGGGGAGCGATCCGGATTGGGTTGCTAGGGTTTGGGTTGGGTAGCCGAGACTTGAGAATGAGTGAGAGACGTTGGATCCGTTGGGTGTGGGACGGTCGGATCGGCTACGATGGGATGATCCGTGGGAAAAGCCCCGATTGGTTCGTAAAATTTATGACATAAAATAGTTCTAAGTACTAAAACTAGAGGCATTTTGTGAAGCAGCTATCAAAATATTTTGCAAAATGGCACATCTAAATTTTTCACTCAAGTTATACCACATTTTACTTAATGATCACCAATTTGCATGCATTTTTATCTTTCTAGCTATTTTAATCATTTTCTTTTGCAAAATGGTTTTTGTGAAGAACCTACCAAATATTTGTTCCAAAATTGGACCAAATCAATTTTCTAAAATACTAGGTCATATTTAATGTACAACTGATCAAATGGTTGGGTGTCAAAAGCTTTGATCCACCTCTCGTAAAAAGAGAAATTTCCACGGTTCAAATTTGGAAGTGGGTCAAATTTGAACTGCGGCTCCCTTATAGTTTGCTCTTTAAATTTTCCAAAATTCATTTCTAGGTATATAAGTATCTATTTAATCAGAGAAACACCAAAAAAATTCCAATATTCAACCACTAGCTATAAGGGAAAAATTTAAATATTCAACCGCCATTTTGACCGCATTTGGAAATGGGCATAAAAATTCAAAAAATTCAAAAATTGGAAAACCTTCGCATTGTGTCACTATATGTGACTAGGTTACACGGAAAAATAATAAACTTGTAGTACAGGAATTCTTTTAAAAAGTGTTCTCGAAATGAGCTATCATGTGCGAAGATTCATGGCTTTCAAGCCAAATGATCAATCTTATGGCCACATTCATGGCATAGTTTGTTTAAATGATCTCATATTGTGTACAAGGGTCTATCTTGGAATGGAAAACAATGTTGCCTAAGAAAGTTTTCATTTTCTTTGGACGAAAAATTCATTTTCCATCTTTTTGAGTGACCAAAATGAGTTTTTTTGTGAATGACCTACCATATATTTGTTGCAAAATGGGACCAAATCATTTTTATAATATATTAGGCCATATTTAATGCACAATTTACCAAATGATTGGGTGTCAAAAGATTTTATCCACCTCTTGTGAAAAAGACAAATTTTCACGATCCATTGGAAGCAGTCAAATTTGAACTACAACTGCCTTTATAGTGTGCTCTTTATTTTTTCCAAAATCATTTCTAGGTACATATGAAATTAATTAAGTTTTTGCTTTCAAAACCTTTCCATCCACCTCTTGTTTAATTAACAAATTTCGCCAATTTAGTAGAAAGTGAGTCAAATTTGAACTAGAGTTGCTTGATAGTTTCCTTATTATTTTCAATGTATTATTAGGTACCCAAGCAGCTATTTCATCATAGATCCACCAAAGAGTTTCGCAATATTCAGCCCCTAGCTAAGAACGGCCATGCCCAAATATTTCCCTTTTTCTATTTGGTTTGAGTTGGAAACTATCAAGACCTTGATTTAGCAATTTAATTGCAACATACATTACAAAATTTATGAAAAATCTTAGGACCTATATTTAGTAGTTTATCCATTTTTAAAATGACAAAAAGGGAATAGCTTGTGAAGAATTACAAAAAATTTAGGACAATACTTTTTTTTGAATCGATGGACATTTTTTAAATTTATGATGATTTTTGTGAACATTTTAATAAAACATCATGAACATTTTTTGATCTCACATAATTTTTGTTCGGATTGATGAACATTTTTTCAGTACACTTTTTAAAGCACGAACATTTTATTATTTCAGGACCAATTTTCCAAAAATCACTTTTATAAAAAATGTTTTAATCATGAATTATTTTAAAGAAGAAAAATAAAAACAGAAAATGAAAGTAAAAAATCACACGTGTTCCAACTAAAACACCTTGTAGTAGGCTATGGGCCATTGGTACACTTGGCAGCCGACCACAATGTTAAAGAAAAATGAAGAAGGACAGACCGCAAGCCGTCCCACGACCGAGGCCCAAGCCCAGGAAACGGGAGTGCCTTCAAAATGGGTGTGTGTGGTTTGGAATCACAAGTCGTATCCTGGTCTGCTGGTTTGGCCACCACGTTTGTGGAGTTAAGGCGTGGGTTCGAGTCACACTCTGTGCATATTTCTTTTTCAGTTTTACAATCCCACCCGTCAGGTCACTTGTGAGTTCCACTTGTCTGTTTTGTTTGGCCTATGTGGTAGTTTGTGGGTGGGTCCTGCATGTCAGTTTGGTGGGGCCCACGTGCTGTGTATCTGGTTGGCCCCGCATGTCAGGTTGCTGGTGGGGTCCACCTCTTATAGAGAAATGTAGCGGAAATTGACACATGGACTTGACACGTAGATGAAACTGCTGAGGTGGACGACACATGGACATGATACATAGGCGAAATTGCTGAGGTGGATGACACATGGATTCAGGCATTACAAGTTAGCAGATATGATCATCTAGATTTGTCGAATCTAGTAGAAATAGAGAAGTAAACTAGTGTTGTCTCGCTTATGACCTTTTCGTAAGAAAATTGCGACCTTTTTGATCAAAATGGTCGTTATGCTTTAGGGTTTGGACCCTCCCACATAGCTTACGACAAATTGGTTCGAAATGGTCATAGATTAGTGACTATTCGACCGGGGTCACTATAGAAGGTCATAATTCAACATATTTCTTGTAGTGTCCTCTATTGATATATGGAAGGGCAAGGTAGAAACCTGAGGAGAATTACTAAAGGCTGGAGTATTAGTAGAGAAGCAGAACTTAGGAAGCTTATGGTGGATGAATATGACACTCTAGATATCAAGCCTGAGACTTAGGAATAAACCACAATAGAGGCACACAGATTGAAGGAAATTAGAATCAAGATGACCAAAATTTGGCTTAAAGAGGAGACTAAAGCGAAACAAAGGTCTAGAGATAGGGATATTAAAGAGTGGGACAAAAACACTACGTTTTTTCAGGATTTTGCAAATCAGTGGAGGAGGAAAACCAGTATTCATACCCTGTAGGGTCCATTTGGACCAACCTCTGACAGCAAAGAAATGCTTGATATACCTACTAGCTTCTATAAAAATTATTTAGCAAGGAAGAACCCTCCGCTTCACCTTAGCCGATAATTCCTTTAGTGATCAAGATAAAGTTTCTTCTTCTAAAATGAGATGCTCTTTCTGCTTTTTACAAGAAGTCAAGAATGCCATCTTCAATTCTTACTCAGATGGAGCCCCTGGTCTAGATGGACTTCCTTTTTTCTTTTGTCAAAATTTTTGGGTTTGATTAAGTCTATGTTTGTTGATTTCCACCTTGGTAAGTTAGATATTTTTCATTTGAATTTTGCCATGATTACCCTCATTCCTAAGGAATCTGAGGCCTCTGTCATGAAAAAAATTCCAACCAATTAGCTTATTGAATTGTGTTTTCAATTTTTTAACCAAAGGTACTCACTAATAGACTTGGAGTGATCATGCATAGACTAGTCTCCACGAATCAATCTGCCTTTATTAAAGGCAGACATATCTTGGAGAGTGTGGTTACTGGGTGACACCTATTAAGCTACAGTAAACCCCTGTTAGTGATGCCAGGTCATCATGATTAAAAATTTGCTAAACCCCACTTGTTTCAAACTAAGTTCAAATTAAAATTCAAATAACAAGTAAAATTCAAAATTTCTCAAACATGAAAACTAAAATGTTCATCATATGGAAAATAATCCCTAACTAAGTTTGGTGGTGGAACCAACTTTTAAAAACTGATTAAATGCCCAAAAATAATTAAAACAATGGGTAAACTAATAATTTAACTGCTTTTTAAATTATAAAAATATTAAACTATTTATTTTGGGTCCAAACTAATTTTGGTAATAACGTATTTATTAGTACTAATATAGGTGCTAACTTTATATTTTGTAGGATAAAACAATAAAAGTATATTAGGAAACAAAAAAGAAATAATAAAAAAGAAAAACAGAAAACAACAGAAAAGAAAAAAAGAAAAAGAGGAAATTCCCTCGCCTCGGGCCTTAGCCCACTGGACAGTTGCCCAGCCGCCAGCCGCCCAAAATTTCCACTCCCCGCTGCCTTACCGCTCCACCCTCGTTTCAACTGACGGGCGCATCCTCTCCCCACTATAGTTCCCTCTCGCTAGGGTTTTCCTTATCCTATCGATGGCGATCCTCGTCTGCATGTAGAGATCTCTTCCCTACCCACCCGAGTCCTCTCTGTCTCCCGGCTGGTGTGACTATCTAGCCTCGCCTCCCCTATCCCAAGCGAATTTAACTAGCGGCAAGCGGGTTTTTGGTTATGGTTAGGTCACAAAGCCCGTAGATCTCCTCTTTCGCAAGGAATGAGAAGATGGCGATGGCTTTGGATCGATCGATCCCGGACGATCTGGCGGCTATGATGAATGAGTTGGGCCTCTCTAAGGAGGATCTGGATGACGTGGTGGCGGATCAACGATCTGTGCCTCCCGGCCCAAGCGCGGTGGATGGCGGTGGCTGTGGTCAACACCGAAACAAAAGATAGCCAATTTTGGTTCTACAAAAACATGCGTGCGGCATGGAACCTTGCTCAGAAAGTCAATATCCGCCCTCTGGAAGACAACCTATACACTCTCCAATTCTCTTGTCTGGAGGATCGGGAGCGAGTAATGGGGGATGGACCCTGGGTGTTTCGAGGTGATGCGGTGATCCTGGCACCGTATGATGGCTTTTCAAAGTCATCCTCTATCAAGCTAGATCGGCTTTTAAATTTGGGTTCAGAAACATGACTTCCCAGAGGGCTATGTATCCTAGATCCCATCGCTTGCCTCAAAGCTCGGGGATTTCGTATACGGAGAACCAGCCTCGCATGATTTTGAAGGCAACTTTTACCGGGTGCAGGTCAAGGTTGATGTGGGTAAACCCCTGAAGAATGCAGTGTCACTGAAGGTGGGCAAAAGAGAATGATCTTCCGTGTGAAGTATGAGCGCCTTCCGAACTGGTGTGCTGCTTATGGAGGTCAGCATCTTTATAAGGGAATATGGAGACGGTGTGCATCCACCACCGGCTCTGCTTTTAAGAGCCTCAAGGCAGACTGGTTTAGGGGCGCAAAGCCAGCACCTGGGGGAGCAAGAAACGGCAACAGAGGGAAAGCCAAGGGCATGGGACAACAAACTGAAGGAAATATGCCCTAGAGGCAATAATAAAGTTATAATTTATTTCCTTATTTCATGATAAATGTTTATTATTCATGCTAGAATTGTATTAACAGAAACTTAGTATATGTGTGAATACATAGACAAACAGAGTGTCCCTAGTGTGCCTCTACTTAAGTAGCTCGTTAACCAAAGAAGGTTAAGTTTCCTAGCCATAGACATGTGTTGTCATTTGATGAACGGGATCACATAATTAGAGAATGATGTGATGGACAAGACCCACTGCTAGCTTAGCACTATGATCGCTTAGTTTATTGCTATTGCTTTCTTCATGACTTATACATGTTCCTATGACTATGAGATTATGCAACTCCCGAACACCGGAGGAACACTTTAGTGTGATATCAAACGTCACAACGTAACTAGGTGATTATAAAGATGCTCTACAGGTGTGTCTCTCGATGGTGTTTGTTGAGTTGGCATAGATCGAGATTAGATTTGTCACTCCGAAGTTTTGAGAGGTATCTTCTGGGCCCTCTCGGTAATGCACATCACTATAAGCCTTGTGCAAGCAATATGACTAATGAATTAGTTGTGGGATGATGCATTACGGAACGAGTAAGGAGACTTGCCGGTAACGATATTGAACTAGGTATGATGATACCGACGATCGAATCTCAGCAAGTAACATACCGATGACAAAGGGAACAACGTATGTTGTTATGCGGTTCGACCGATAAAGATCTTCGTGAGAATATGTAGGAGCCAATATGAGCATCCAGGTTCCGCCATTGGTTATTGACTGCAGATATGGCTCGGCTCATGTCTCACATAGTTCTCAAACCCGTAGGGTCCGCACGCATAACATTCGATGACGATTTGTATTATGAGTTATGTGATTTGATGACCGAAGTTGTTCGAAGTCCCGGATGAGATCACGGACATGACGAGGAGTCTCGAAATTGTCGAGAGGTAAAGATCGATATATTGGAAGGCTATATCCGGACATCGGAAAGGTGCCGAGTGATTCTAGTATTTTTGGTGTACGGAGAGTTACGGGAATTCACTGGGGAAGTAGTGGGCCTTAATGGGCCATATACCGGAAAGAGAGAAGGGCCTCAAGGATTGGCCACACGCCCCCCCATGGCAAGTCCGACTGACTAGGGAGGGGGCTACGCCCTCTCTTTCCTTCTCCTCTCCTACTCCTTCCCTCTCTCCCTCTTGGAAAAGCAAGGGACTCCAACTAGGATTGGGAGTCCTAGTTCGACTCCCCCTATAGGCGCGCCGCTCCTAGGCCGGCATCCTCCTCCTCCCTCCTTTATATACGTGGCCAAAGGGGCACCCCAAAGCACAACAGACAATCTCTTAGCCGAGTGCAGTGCCCCCCTCCACAGTTACACACCTCGGTCATATCGTCGTAGTGCTTAGGCGAAGCCCGCGCTGAACTTCATCATCACCGCCGCCACGTCATTACATGCTGATGAAACTCTCCTCGGCCTCAATCGATCAAGAGTACGAGGGACGCCATCGAGCTGAACGTGTGCCGAAAGCCGGAAGTGCCGACGCTCGGTGCTTGGATCGGTCGAGATCGTGAAGACGACGACTACATCAACCGCGTTGATAAAATGCTTCCGCTTTCGGTCATTTAGGTGCGTGGACACACTCTCCCCGGGCCGTTGCTAGGCTTCTCCTAGATAGGTCTCATGCGTGATCATAGGAATTTTTTGAAATTATTATGCTCCCCCAACAAAGGGCATCCGAGCCGTGTCTATGCGTAGATGTGATATGCACGAGTAGAACACAAAGAGTTGTGGACGATAATAGTCATATTGCTTACCAAAGATGTCATACTTTGACTTCATGCGGTATATTTGGATGAAGCGCCAGATCGACATTACATGACCGCTGCTCATGAGACTGGGTTCTATCGCCGTGCTTCGGACACAGTGGCTAGTGGGTGACTGCTTTCTCCAACTTTAGTTGAATCGAGTGTGGCTACGCCGGTCCTTGTTGAAGGTTAAAACAACACACTTGATGAAAAATCGCTGTGTTTTTGATGCGTAGGTAAGAACGGTTCTTGCTAAGCCCGTAGCAGCCACGTAAAACTTGCAACAACAAAGTAGAGGACGCCTAACTTGTTTTTGCAGGGCATGTTGTGATGTGATATGGTCAAGACACGTGATGATATATAAATATTTGTATGAGATGATCATGTTTTGTTTAATTTATCAAGAATCGGGCAGGAGCATTATGGTTGTCGCTTTTATTGTATGAAATGCAATCGCCATGTAATTGCTTTACTTTATCACTAAGCGGTAGCGATGGTCGTAGAAGAAATAGTTGGCGAGACGACAACGATGCTTCAATGGAGATCAAGGTGTCAAGCCGATGACTATGGTGATCATGACGGTGCTTTGGAGATGGAGATCAAAGGCACAAGATGATGATGGCCATATCATATCACTTATATTGATTGCATGTGATGTTTATCCTTTATGCATCTTATTTTGCTTAGTACGGCGGTAGCATTATAAGATGATCTCTCATTAAATTTCAAGGTATAAGTGTTCTTCCTCGAGTATGCAATGCTGCCACAGCTTCTTCGTGCCGATACACCACGTGATGATCGGGTGATAAGCTCTAGGTTCACATACAACGGGTGCAAGCTAGTTTTGCACACGCAGTAATACTCGGGTTAAACTTGACGAGCCTAGATTATGCAGATATGGCCTCGTAACATCAGTAGACCGAAAGGTCGAAAGTGTGAATCATATAGAACATATGATCAACATAGTGATGCTCACCATTGAAACTACTCCATCTCATGTGATGATCGGACATGGTTTAGTTGATTTGGATCACATGATCATTTAGATGACTAGAGGGATGTCTATCTAAGTGGGAGTTCTTAAGTAATATGATTAATTGAACTTTGATTTATCATTAACTTAGTCCCGGTAGTATTAGCATATCTATGTTGTAGATCAATAGCTCGCGATGTATCTCACCGCTTATTTTTATATGTTCCTAGAGAAATATAAGTTGAAAGATGATAGTAGCAATGATGCGACTTGGTCCGTGATCGAGGATTATCCTCATTGCTGCATAGAACAATTATGTCCTTGATGCACCGCTAGGTGATGCACTCTATTGCAGGAGTAGATACACATACGTTATAAACGCTTGACAAAGCTCTCGGTATGATGACTACTTGATAGTTTATCGCACCATGCTTTACGGCTTAGAACCAGGACTTCAAAACATTTTGAATGCCACGGAGCACAATGAGATGTTCCAATATTTGAAATTGGTATTGCGTACTCATGCCCGTGTTAAAATGTATGAGACCTCCCGACAAAGTACTTTGCCTAAATGATGGAGGAGAATAGCTCAGCTAGTGAGCATGTGCTCGTAATGTCTCGAGTACTACAATCGCTTGAATCAAATGGGAGTTAATCTTCTAGATAAGATAGTGATTGACAAAGTTCTCTAGTCACTATCACCAAGTTACTAGAACCTCGTGATGAACTATAATATGCGAGGGATGACGAGAACGATTCCTTGAGCTATTCGCGATGAGTCGAAATTGACGGTAAGGTAGAAATCAAGAAAAGCATCAATTGTTGATGGTTAACAAGATCACTAGTTTCAAGAAAAGGGCAAAGTAAAAGAAAGGGAACTTCACGCATAATGGAAAGCAAGTTGTCACTCCCATGAAGAAACCCAAAGCTAGACCCAAGGCTAAAACTGAGTGCTTCTACTACAAAGAAAATGGTCGCTAGAAGTGGAACTACCCTAGATACTTGGTGGATAAGAAGGATGGCAGACTGAACATAGCTATATTTGATATACATGTTATTGATGTGTACTTTACTAGTGTTTATAGAAACCCCTCGGTATTTGATACTGGTTAAGTTGCTAAGAGTAGTAGCTCAAAACAGGAGTTGGAGAATGAATGTAGACTAGTTAAGGGTGAAGTGATGATGTGTGTTGGAAGTGGTTCCAAGATTGATATGATCATCATCACACACTCCCTATACTTTCGTGATTAGTGTTGAAACTAAATAAATGTTATTTGGTGTTTATGCTGAGCATGAATATGATTGGATCATGTTTATTGCAATCTGTTATCCATTTAAGTCAAAGAATAAATGTTGTTCTCGCTTACATGAATAAAACCTTCTATGGTCATACACTTAATATAAATGGTTTATTGAATCTCGATCGTAGTGATACACATATTCATAATATTAAAGCCAAAAGATGCAAGGTTAATAATGATAGTGCAACTTATTTGTATACCGCTGCTTAGGGTCATATTGGTGTAAAGTGCATGAAGAAACTCCATGCCGATGGGCTTTTGCAAATACTTGATTATGAATCACTTGATGCTTAAGTAACCATGCCTCATGGGAAAGATGACCAAAACTCCGATCTCCGAACAATGGAGCGAGCAACCGACCTTTGGAAATAATACATACTGATGTATGCGGTCCGATGAGTGTTGAGGCTCGCGATGAGTATCCTTTTTTTCTGACCTTCATAGATGATTTGAGAAGATATGGCTATATCTACTTGATGGAACATAAGTCTGAAACATTTGAAAAGTTCAAAGAATTTCACAGTGAAGTGGACAATCATCATAAAAAGAAAATAAAGTTTCTACAATCTGATCGCAGAGGCGAATATTTGAGTTACGAGTTTGGCCTTCAATTTAAACAATGTGGAATAGTTTCACAAACTCATGCCACCTGGAACACCACAACATAATGGTGTGTCCGAACATCGTAATTGTACTTTATTAGATATGGTGCGATTTATGATGTCTCTTACCGATTTACCACTACGGTTTTGGGGTTATGCATTAGAGGCAGATGCCTGCACGTTAAATAGGGAAGCATCTAGTTACGTTGAGCCGACGCCAGATGCACTGGGTTTGGCAAGAAACCAAAGTTGTCGCTTTCTTAAAGTGTGGGGCTGTGATGTTTATGTGAAAAAGCTTCAACTTGATAAGCTTGAACCCAAATCGGAGAAATGTGTCTTCATAGGATACCCAAAGGAGACTGCTTGGTACACCTTCTATCACAGATCCAAAGGCAAGATATTCGCTGTTAAGAATGGATCCTTTCTAGAGAAGGAGTTTCTTCAAAAGAAGTGAGTGGGAGGAAAGTAGAACTTGATGAGGTAATTGTCCTCGCTCCCTAATTGGAAAGTAGTTCATCACAGAAATCAGTTTTAGTGATTCCTACACCAATTAGTGAGGAAGTTAATGATAGTGATCATGAAACTTCATATCAAGTTACTACCGAACCTCAGTGAGGTCAAGAAGTAAGATCCGCACCAGAGTGGTACGGTAATCCTGTTTTGGAGGTCATGTTACTTGATAATGATGAACCTACGTACTATGAGAAAGCGATGATGAGCCCAGATTCCGCAAAATGGCTAGAGGCCATGAAATCTGAGATGGGATCCATTTATAAGAACAAAGTATGGACTTTGGTTCACTTGCCCGATGATCGGCAAGCAATATATAATAAATGGATCTTCAAGAGGAAGACAGACGCTGATAGTAGTCTTACTATCTACAAAGCTCGAACTATCGCAAAAATGTTTTCGACAAGTTCAAGGTGTTGACTATGATGAGATATTCTCACTTGTATCGATGCTTAATAGTCTGTCCGAATCATGTTAGCAATTGCTGCATTTTATGAAATTTGGCAAATGGATGTCAAACCTGCATTCCTTAATGGATTTCTTAAAGAAGAGTTGTATGTGATGCAACCAGAAGGTTTTGTCGATCCTAAAGGTTCTAACAAAGTGTGCAAAGCTCTGCGATCCATCTATGGACTGGTGTAAGCATCTCGAGTTGGAATATACGCTTGATGAGTTGATCAAAGATATAGTTTTATACAGACTTTAGGTGAAGCCTGTACTTACAAGAAAGTGAGTGGGAGCACTATAGCATTTCTGATAGGTATATGTGAATGACATATTGTTGATCGGAAATAATGTAGAATTTTCTGGAAAGCATAAAGGAGTGTTTGAAAGGAGTTTTCCAAAGAAAGACCTCGGTGAAGTTGTTATATATTGAGCATCAAGATCTATAGAGATAGATCAAGACGCTTGATAAATTTTTTCCAATGAGTACATACCTTGAAAAGTTTTGAAGTAGTATAAATGGAACACCAAGGAAGGAGTTCTTGCTCGTGTTGCTAGGTGTGAAGTTGAGTAAAGACTCAAAACACGACCATGGCGTAAAATAGAAAGAGAATGAAAAGTCATTCCCTATGTCTCACCATAGGTTCTATAAAGTATGCTATGATGTGTACTAGACCTCATTGTGTACCTCGCCATGAGTTTGGCAAGAGGGTACAATAGTGATCCGGTGAGTTGATCAATCGGACATCGGGTCAAAATTATCCTTAGTGGGATAAGGAAATGTTTTCTGCTATGGAGGTGACAAAGAGTTCGTCAGAAAGAGTTACGCCGATGCAAGCTTTGACACCTATCTAGATGACTCTATGTCTCGATCTAGATACATATTGAAAGTGGGAGCAATTAGATAGAGTACGTAGCTTTGTGCAGAGTATTGTAGACATAGAAATTTGCAAAATACATAATGATCTGAATGTTGCAGACCCGTAGACTAAAAATTTCTCTCACACGCAAAACGTGATCATACCTTATTACTCTTGGATGTTAATCACATAGCGATGTGAACTACATTATTGACTCTAGTAAACCTTTTGAGTGTTAGTCACATGGCGATGTGAACTATGGGTGTTAATCACATAAAGATGTGAACTATTGGTGTTAAATCACATGGCGATGTGAACTAGATTAGTGACTCTAGTGCAAGTGGGAGATCAAGGAAATATGCCCTAGAGGCAATAATAAAGTTATTATTTATTTCCTTATTTCATGATAAATGTTTAATATTCATGCTAGAATTGTATTAACCGAAAACTTAGTACATGTGTGAATACATAGACAAACAGAGTGTCCCTAGTATGCCTCTACTTGACTAGCTCGTTAATCAAAGCAAAAGTTAAGTTTCCTAGCCATAGACATGTGTTGTAATTTAATCGATGAGATCACATCATTGGAGAATGATGTGATGGACAAGACCTATTCGTTAGCTTAGCACTAGATCGTTTAGTTTATTGCTATTGTGTGACAATTCCCAAAAATTTTAGCCTTATTTTGTTAATTAAAATTTTGCTGTGAAATAAATTTTTATTTTCTAGGCTCCCTTTTAATTTTTCTACCATTTATCTCTCTAGTTAATATGGAGTTTTTCCCAAAATAAACCTTTCAAATATGTTATTGACTTTTTAACCTCTCAAGGAAAACCTTTCCTTTATTAGTAGAACTAATTACTTAATTAATTTGTTTAATCTTTATTTTTTTGAAAAAGGGTTTATAAAGATTATATGTAAAAGTATTTGAACCACAACCATTTGATAGATTCGCTTAAAATTCCAACTAAAATTTGAGATGTCATGTGATGTCTCTAAATCACTTTTGTGCAACAATATAGTTATTTCATTGCATATTTTGAGTTTTACACCTGTTTTTCAACTCTGTCCAAAGGGACACTTTTGCACTATAACCTAATTAAATATTTCCTCAAAGCCTCCAACTAAAATTTTGGGATGTCAGTGGTAACATGCCATCCAAATTTATACAAAACCTAGTGTTGTTCTTTGGAGAAATTGAGTGTATCAACCTCTTTTTCATTCGGGCAGACTTGTGTTTTCTATCGCAACCCCATTCTTTCTTGCTCTAGTGACCTTGTGCTTACTCCTTCTTGTAGTCAACCCTGCAAGAAACCCCTAAGTCCAGGAGCATGCACTTTTGGGACACTTTTGGTCCATTTAATGATGCCATTTACTCACATCCTGTCAAGTGTAGTTTTGCAAAAACTTGCACTAGCAAGTTTCTCCTTTTGCAAACTAACTTCACTCACCCTCTCATTCATCCACAGAGACACCGATTTGGAGAATTTGGCCACCCCAAGTACTGCCTAGGTGCCTTTATGCTTTGTCAAACACCTCGAGTGCATATCCGTGATTTGGCATGATTTCAAGTTTACATTGTGAACTTGAGCCCCCGACCTATCCACCATGTCCCTTGATCCCTTGCTAACCCTAAACTAGCCTTTGTTGCATTTGCCAGCCCCACTCAAGCACGCTTAGGCTACCCCGGGCTTTTCATCGAACACGCCCCGGGCGTGTTCAAGGCGCCAGAAAGGCAAGTGCGTTTGGCTCCGCGACGCGCGCCGAGCCGACGTTGCCACTGGTTCGCCATCGCCTCGCATATAGCCGCCACACGCCCTCCTCACCACAAAACGCCAAGCAGCATTCGCCGCCCGCAGTTAAGGACTAGCCGCCACCGCCGCCTCGACACCTTCCTAGCTAACCCAGCGCCGCCAGCGAAATTGCCTCCGCCGCCACCGCTTGAGCAAGAGCCGTCCGCTAGCTCCGCCGCCATCCCCTACCGCCACGCCGCTCGGCAGCATGTAAGATGGTCACCGGCACCTTATCCGCCATTACGCCGAATCCGCCTCGACCGCCTATTTATGGAGCCCCGAGTCTGCTCTCGCACACAGCAACCTCAAAGCACCTCAATGGCGCTTCCCAAGCTCGCAGAATCGACCCGGGAGGTTTTCTTCCCTGCCTCCGTAACTCCCGCCGCCACCGCCTGCCATTCCGGAACCACTAGGACCTCCCCTCTCCACTCTCCACCAGGAGCCTTGTCTTCCTCCCGTGAACCCTTTCCCTACTCGATTTTGATCCTAACCACCACAGCCATTAAAAGCACTTTGCTCCCGAGGCCTCCACCGCTGCGGAAGCTCACTGGGCGACTCCTCCACCCCGCCGACCCAACAACCACCGGGAGGACCGGCTCCGGTCTTGTGGATCCATCTCGACTGGAGCTCAGCGGGGAGCAGCCGCTCACGGGCGTTGATCGCCGTCGCCCGCCTCCATTCGGGCCAAGGAAGAGGAGGAGGGATGGAATGGTCAAACCGATGGGCCCCCACCCACTGTCATGACCTCACCCGACCACGTGGGTTAAGTGGAAGCGCATTTCCATAGTATCGCCTTGACGTAATGTATATATTCAAACGCTTTTCTTTTCTGCTTTATTTTTAAATAACAAATTGACTCAAACTTCAATCGGCTGTATCTTATTAAATACAACTCCAAATAAATTAATTTTTTCCTACCTCTCTCAAATATTGTCTAGTTTATTTTAAGATTTATTTGAAAAATTTCAAAACAACTTTTGTGTTGTTTTAATTTTGTTTGTTAATTCATATATATTCTCATTAAATAGGAGTTTTGAAGATTTCAAGATAAGTTTTGGGAATGCACCCTGCTTTCTCATGACCTCAAGGCAAGCATTCTCAACCCTGGTGTAATTTTTGTATGTGTTGTTTGACTCGGTGACAACACCACCCCGACTCTAGTACGCGCTATTTTATGTGAGGGTGTGATCCTACTCATGAGTGCATATTAATGATTTTTATGCTGATGGAGTTGATATGGTTATATGGAAATCACCGCCCCTATGCCTTTCATGCATAACGGAAGGGAAGCCGGAAGGCCTCCGCCTTGGGTAGACACGCTCTTGGCCCTAGTCCTCCGTCGAGACGGTCGTGGTCCGGTATGGTATGAGGGGTATGTCGCGATGATGTTTTATCACTTCAGAAATACTTAATTTGCCGCCCCAAGATCATGACGGCAAAGACCTAAATCCAGACGACAAAAGATTTTGTCGCTGTTAGCAGACGGCAAACTCGGGGACGGCAAGATAAGTCGGCAAAGAATACTTTGCCGCAGCTCTTCATCGGGAAGACGGCAAAGATTTTGCCGTCAGCCAATTCAGTGACATACGGCAAAGAAACATCTTCGCTGTTAGCCAAAACACAATCTTTGCCGTAAGCCGAACTACTTTACAGACGGCAAAAGATTTTTTTAATTTAAAAAATTCATAGGACAACTAAACATCAAAACATTCTCCATGGCATTCTTTATAGATTGATTTACACAACAAAATTACTATATCGATTGATAGAACATCTGATCATCAAAAATTTGCATCTACAACATTTTTTATAGATCAATTTACAGAACTCAACATCAACAATTTTCATAATCGATTTACACATCGATGCTACAGCGAAAGAGGGCTCGAGAACTCTGGCGCGCTACTGCAGACTGCACCTGGCGTGGGGCAGCGCCCCTCGGCAGCCGCGTGGCCATGGAGCCGCTCGGCGTCCTGCACCCGATGGGGGCGAGCGCAGCGACACTCCACATCTGGTGCTGCTCCCCTCGTGACGGCCGGTGGGGCGAGGCGGTGGCGGCGGCCGGTGGCGCGGGCGGAGGTAGGGCTCCAGCGGGCACACGCGGGTGGAGGCGGGCGCTGGCCGGTCGCGCAGGCGGCTGTGGGCTCCTGCAGGGCAGATTTCCGGGCAGAGGTGCGGTGCTTCCATCGAAGATGCGGGAGGAAGTGCAGGGGCAACACGGCAAAGCGTCCGTACACCGGCGGAGGCGGGAGGGCGCCCGGTGGCGCTTCGGACGCAGGCGGAGGCGGGCGCCAGCCGGCCACGCAGGCGGGAGTGGTAGGCTCCAACTGGGCACATGCGGGCGGGGAGGCAGGAGGCGGAGGCGGGTGCTGGCTTTCAGTCGCACAGGCGGCTGTGAGCTCCGGTAGGTGTAGACGCGGGTGGCAGTGTTCTCCGTCGGAGACGCGGGAAGAGGGAAGGGAGAAGCGGCGGCGGCTGTACGCGGGCGGAGCTCTCCATGAGAAAGAGGGACGGGTGGTTGTGGTGCGTTGCGAGAGGGAGTGGGTTGGGCAGAGGACAAGGCGTGGTGGAGTGGGTGGTGGGGCCAGCTGGCATGGGTTGTCTGCGCGTG